>PVIR01042410.1:0-12396 GCA_004026965.1 Petromus typicus | reverse complement strand
TAACCACATACAATACTGGGCATGGAGACTCATGCCCAGCAGCCACCAGTACCACATACCACAGGGCCAGGCATGGTGGCTCATGCCTGTAATCCCAGCACTCGGGAGGCAGAGACAGGAGGATTGCTGTGATGTGAGTTTGAGGCTGAGCTCAGGGCCAGCCTGATCTACAAAGCAAGACCCTGTCTCCAAAAAAAACCATACAAACCAGGACGTCTGGGTGGTAGAGACCAGGAGTGATGGGATCTGCAGTGAGAACACCAGGAGCAGATGTTCTGGTGCAGGGAGTGCAGTGGGCCTTTGAAGAGTGGCACTCACCTCATGGTTGTTAGGCGAGTGGAGATGGGGCTTCTCAGGAGCAGGGCACAGCACAAGAGCCTGAGAGCATTCACGTTTCTGTTGAGTGAGCAAACATTTTCTGAGCCGCTGCTGTGTGCTGGGTACTGTGATGGGCACCATGGACGAAAGCAAGGGGAGCATGGTCTCCTGGAATAGGTGAGGAGACTGTGTGGCCTGATGACGGAACAAGAATGGAAAGGCAGGTAGGGACTTCACGACCTTGAGACGTTTTTACTGTCACTTGTAGGATATGGGGAGTTTGTTCTATGTTTTGGCCAGTGAATGACCTAGAGAAGTTGTGTTTGATTTTGGAAAGATTGCTCCGGTAATGATTGTCTATCTTGCACTTCATTTTTAAAACATTTTTGTTTTTCATCCTTTTTACTTAGGATAACTCTTTTTCTAATTTAGCCTTAGCTGTACTCTTAAAAAGTCCCTTCTGCCTTGTACCAAGTTATACCAACTATTATTTATCAAATGTCTGCTCTGATTTTACTGCTGGTCCCTTAGCAGTAGTAAACACGCCCCCATCCCATAAGAATTTTACCTCACCAGCAGCTGACTGTCCTTAGAAAATGGACTTTTCTTATTACATGGATTGACATTGTCACCAGTTTCTTTCATTTTTCTTTCTTCTGATGTCAGAATATGCGTGTGTGTGTGTCTGTGTGTCTGTGTGTGTCTGTGTATGTCTGTGTGTTGGTTTGTGTGTGTGGTTTTCTGTGCATGTAATTCTTAGGTTCATTTTGAAGTTTATGCTGACTGGCAAACTTTCCCAAAGCTGAGTCACCTTGTTTACACCACTGTGGAGGCCGGTGAATGATGAAGTTCCTCCTGAATTGCTAGGTAGCAGCCTTGACTGCAAGTCTGAGGCTTTTTCTCATGTGAGTACTAACGCTAGTGTTTTTATTGTTGTTGTTCTTTTTGTTTGTTTTGGGGGTTTTTTTGGAGACAAGGTCTCGCTTTGTAGTTCAGGCTGACCCTGAACTCATTATGTAGCCCAGGCCAGCCTCGAACTCACAGCAATTCTCCTGCCTCTGCCTCCTGAGTGCTGGGATTACAGGTGTGAGCCACCACACCTGGCACTGGGGTATATGGTTACCAGGGATCGAACTTAGGACCTTACACTTGCCAGGCAGACACTGGAACCACCAAGCTAAATCCCTGGCCCTTGTTGTTTTTCTTAGTAATCATGAAGTAGGCTTAATGCTGTACAGAGCAAATTTTTTTGAAAAACTTACTATAATTTCATATTAGGAAATAAATCAGAATAACTCCAATAATTACACAGAAATGTAGTATACAGAATTGAATACATATACCATACTTCTCTTTTCTTTTCTTTCATGCTATTAATAACAGCATTTACTGAACACTGGCTAGGTCTGGTTGCCCTGAGCAGCTCATGACTTACCTCATTTTGTCCTCACATCCTAAGAGAAATACCCCATTTGATAAATGACGAACACAAAGCACAAAGAGGTCAAATGAAGTTGACCATGCCTGTGAGATTGAATCGGGACTGGACCCAGTTGTTCAGTCCAGGGCCTTAGCAGCTCTTGTCATTTTGGTAATAAGGTAGGTGTACTTGGGATCTCTGCCCACATCCTGTCCAGGAGTCCACTTGTGTTGATCGAGTGCTGCTTGCGAGATTTGGGTAGAGATATAAGAGAGGAACAGGTGGAATGACATGCTTCCCTGGAACACCCCTCGGAGGGTGTGAATGTGGTGTGTCATTTCACCTGCCAGGCTGACCTCTAGGTTTGGCCGCACTTGGTCAGGGGGCGGCCCAGAGACGCAGGGTTGACATGTGGCCTGAGTACTGAATCCCTGACAGAGCTGGGTGTCAGCAAATGAGTGTCAGGTTACGAGGGAGAGAAGACAGCCTTGTAAAGCCATCAGCAGCACCTGGCAAGAACTGCAACTCAATTTGGAGAGAACGAGTATGGGCAGAGACATATGTTGACATGACCCGTCATATTAAAATATAAATGCATAGGCGTTCTGGCTCCTGAGATGGGTGGTAGTTGCTGTCATTTTGGAGTGCGCAGGTTAAAAGTTCTTCCTTCTACTGAACTCTCACTTGACCTATAGTTTTTACTAGAAGGGTATGTTTCTACCATTTAGGGTAATCCATCAAAGCAAACTTATTGTCAAGCATTAGATCAGATTTAAAGAAACTAGAACGGCGTATGTACAGAAAGATAGTTGAAGAGAGTGGGAGTCAAGATTTCAAGTTTTATTTATATCTTGCCATTAAAGTCTCTGTAACTGTAGCATGTCTATCACTTGGGCTCTCAGATTACCTGCTAGTGAAGTGGCAGCGTTTCTGACTTTAGAGGAATGTACTTCATGGAAGTGTCTTGGGATTGCTGGATAAAAGCAGGCTGCGGCAATGCTAGCTTACGCACTATACTTGCTCACCTTTCAAGTTGGTTATTTCTGCAGCAGCTAGTAGTTGTCAGGGGAAAGGAATGTACCCTGATTTTTGTTTGGTTTTTTTTAATTATTTATTTACTTACACTTTTATTTTTATTTCTGGAGACAAAGTCTCACTATGTATTTAAGGCTGGTTTTAAATTCACTGTGTATCCCAAGCTGGCTTTGAACTCCTGGTAATCCTTCTGCCTCAGCCTCTGGAGTGCTGGGGATTACAGGTATGTACCACCACATCGAGCAGTTGTTTTTTGTTTTGTTTTGTTTTGTTTTTTCAGTGCTGGTGATCAAGGCCTTACACATGTTAGGCAAACACTGTACTACTGAGCTGCACCCACTCTTTTCTTTTCTTTTTTTTTTTTTTTTTTTAGGTTTTTGGAGACAGGGTCTCGCTTTGTGGTTCAGGCTGGCCCTGAGCTCAGCTTCCAACTCACATCACAGCAATCCTCCTGCCTCTGCCTCCCGAGTGCTGGGATTACAGGCGTGAGCCACCACGCCCGGCACTGTGGTATGTGGTACTGGTTGCTGCTGGGTGTGGGTCTCCACACCCAGTATTGTTATGTGGTTACCGGGGATCGAACCCGGGTCCTTGCGCTTGTGAGACAGGCGCCGGAACCACTGAGCTAACTCCCCGGCCCTGCACCCACTCTTTTCAATTATTTTTATTGAGGCAGAGTCTTGCCCACTTGCCCAGGGTGGCCTCCAACTTATGATCTTCCTGCCTCAGCCCTTTCTTCCCTTCTCCTCTCTCTTCTTTCTTTTCTTCCTTCCTTCCTGACATCTTAGATGAAGTCTTGCTCTGTTACCTAGGTTGGACTTGAAATCATGGACTCAAGAGGAGCCTTCTGCCTCACAGCCTGTCCAGCAGTTGGGATCACAGCCATGCACAACCATGCCTGGCTGTAGAGACAGTTATTACAAGGAACTTGACAATCTATCCTTTGTGAAGTTGCATACATAGAGCTTTGTGGCAAAAAAAAAAAAAAAAAAGCAAAAAAAAAAAAAACTATTATTCTCTTAGAATGCCATTTATTCATTCAACAAATATTTATGTGTCGGATCCTATAGTTAGAAACTAGGCCAAGGGACACAGCCCCTGCCCTGAAAGGAGCCTGCAGCAGCATGGAGGAGGCAGCCTTGCCCCTAAGCATGGTACACGGTGTAGGTACAACCAGAGAGGACTGCTGTGCCCTGGAGCCCCATTCTAGGGCAAAGGTTTCTGGGGTGGCTTCTAAGGCCTGAAGGATTTCCCGGGTGGCAAGAGCAGGAGAGGCATCTGAGGAGGAATTAATAAGCAACAGGAGGAAGCAGGAAGACATGGACGTGCATGTGAGCTTCCAGAGCGGCAAGTAGTCTGGGGCACTAGCCTGAGAGGGAGCCCGTGTTTGAAGAGCGTGTATGAAGTGCCCATGGCTGCAGAGAGGGTCGTCATCAAGGGTAGCTTTGCCACCGACTAGCTCTGTGTGTTGGTTGAGGTGGCGGCTAGTCACTGCGCATGGCCATGGGAGCCACATTAAAGTGTATGATAGGCAGTGTCTACCTAACATGTCTTTCTTGCAAGAGTATCTTAAGGATTCAAAAAACGATACCTATCGCGATCTTATTTCTGTTTCAGAAAGTTGACTCTGTAAATTACCACATGGTGTAGAAAATGAATCAGAAAGATAGGGATAAAGAAATTGATTAGAATGTAATTTAATTAAGCAAAGGATACGAAATGTCTGAACTAGGATGGCAGTATTTGAAATAAACATGGTCAGATTTGAGAACTGTGGGCAGTGTGAGTTGAGAGAAAGGGCAGAGTTAAGCAAAGGACATGGAGAAGTAGCCCCCATAGGCTGTCACCACTTGAGCTGGGCACTGTGCACGTGTTATGTTTGAAGACTTGTTTATGCCCTGACCTGGGGTTGCTGTTTTAGTGGCCTCCAGTCCAAGGGCCCTGACACCTACTGCCCTAAGGCCTGAAGCCAGTGGTGGGAATGGGGCCTGGGGAGCAGTAGGTCTTAGATGGGTTGTTTGCTTTTTGCATCCTATCTTCTTTCCTTTTTCCTTTATTTTTAATTTTTTTGCAGTACTGATGGTTGAACCTAGGCCTTGTGCATATGAGGCAAATACTCTATCACTGAACTATATAATATCCCTCACTTTTTTTTTTTTTTGAGACAGGGTCTCGCTTCGTAGTTCAGGCTGGCCCTGAGCTCAACCTCAAACTCACATCACAGCAATCCTCAAGCCTCCGCCTCCCAAGTGCTGGGATTACAGGCGTGAGCCACCACGCCCGGCACTGTGGTATGCGGTACTGGTTGCTGCTGGGGTGAGTCTCCATGCCCAGTATTGTATGTGGTTACCGGGGATCGAACCCGGGTCCTTGTGCTTGCAAGACAGGTGCAGGAACCACTGAGCTAAATCCCCAGCCCTCAGATTTTTCTTTTACCCTCAGATTTTTTTCTATGATGAAATACATTGGATTGGCCATGGGAGCCACTTTGAAGTGTATGATTAGGTGGTGTTAAGTACACTCACACTGCTGTACACTCCATCTCCAGAGCTTGCAAAATTGAAACTTCTGAGCATGGTGGCACATGACTTGAGAGACTGAGGCAGGAGAATCTCAAGTCCAATGCCACCCTGGACTACATAGCAAAATTGTGCCCCCTCAAATCCTTGAAACTCTGTACCCATTGAGCACTAACTCTGTCTCCTCCTTCCTCCACCTCCCAGTGCCAACTGTTCCTTTTGATCACATCTGTATTACTTTTTAGAATCACAGCTTCACTAAGATATGCTTCTTCACGTGTTCCTCTGCAGTAGTTTCCATCTTTCACTTTTTAGTTAAAAATCTCAAAGGGAGATACTTCTATATTGCTGGGTTGGGGTTATTTTTAATGAAAAAAAAATCAACTGAGTTTACACCTTCTTAGCTAAAGATGCTGGGTTGGCTGAGGTTAGTGAGGGAACATATTACCGGTTAGATTTACCACATGGCTTTGAGATGTCAGACGGTGATAACAGTTTTATCTGTCTGGCACGTAGGCTTCAGACTTCAGTTTTATGGATTAAAGCAGTAGAGGGGGGTTCCAGTATAACTTGAATGTATGAGAAGGAAAACAGGTTTTGGGGGGATAAAGTGCAAGATATGTTTTTACCTTTTCTGCATTAGAATTTCAAGACCAATTTGAATTAACAGTTTGCTCACTGGGAAAAAGAAGAGTAGAAGAGGAAAAAATAATTTTAAAGTTTTATTCTAGTTTTTTTTTTTTTTTCCCCAGTGCTAAGGATGAAACCCAGGACCTTTTGGGTGTACAATTTGGCAATATGTCTTCCATGTTTGGGGCCAGGAAGTTAGCTCAGTGGTTCCGGCACCTGTCTTGCAAACACAAGGACCCAGGTTCAATCCCCGGTAACCACATACCATACTGGGCATGGAGACTCACACCCAGCAGCAACCAGTACCACATACCACAGTGCCGAGCATGGTGGCTCACGCCTGTAATCCCAGCACTCGGGAGGCAGAGGCAGGAGGACTGCTGTGATGTGAGTTGGAGGCTGAGCTCAAGGCCCGCCTGAACCACAAAGTGAGACCCTGTCTCAAAAAACCTAAAAAAAAAAAAGAAAAATGTCTTCCATGTTTATCTGTGCATCTCCTTCTGCCCTGCATCCCCTACATGCTACCACTGAGCTATACCCCAGTGTCTTTTGTTTTTATTTAATTTGGCTTCTTTGGAAGTTGAGAAAGTAGGATCTTTTTGTTCTTTGTTTTGTACTGGGGATCAAATTCGGAATCTTACACTTGTGAAGCAGGTGCTGGAACCACTGAGCTAAATCTCAGACTATTTTGTTTTATTTTTAACAGGGTCTGTGCCCTGAACTACATCTCCAACCCTGCTTTTACTTGAAGGGTCTTGCTGAGTTGCTAAATTGCCCAGCCTATGCTCAAATTTGAAGTCATTCTGCCTTCGGAAGTGCAGGGATTACAGCTGTACACTGTCATGCCCAGCTAATAGTTCTCTTTAATGGTCATTTGGACATGTCCACTGCTGATATTTTCACCCCATTGCACAAATCTTGATTGATTGACTTATTTCTTCACTTATTTCCTCACTTGTTTAACATTCTACTGGACATTTCTGGTGCCCCAGGCTAATCTGAGAAACTAAAGATACAAAGGCAGATAAAATGCAGGCCCTGCGTAAGGAGCTCTTCTGTAGCTAGTGAAGGGGAGCTTGCTGGGAGCTTGCGGAGGCATGGAGGATCCAACCAGGGGACTCAGCAGGTAGGAGTGACTGAGCTATCCAGCCAGCTCTGTAAGGCCCACACAAAGGACCTTGCACGTCCATCCGTGAGTGCTAGACTTTATCCTATGGATATGAGGAACTACTAGTGAATTTTAAATTGAGGACCTTATAGTACACGTTTTGAAAGGCCTCTGGGAGTACAGTGATGGAGATGGCTCTGAGAATGAGAACCGTGTAAGCATTTGTCAAATGAGACCCCAAGTTGCAATAGAAACGAGGAGCACTGTGGGTGGATAAGGCAGAGGCTATGCCGGTAACCAGCAGAAGAGGCAAGACCTTGCTCGGTGCTGGGAGCACTTTCCAGGCCCTCACAAAGGACACAGTCACACATGGCTTTCTCTGTGTATATGGCAGAACTATCCTTATATGCCTGTTCCTCTAAACCTTTGAGCTGTTCCTCCAAAGACTTCCATGTCGTTTCTGGAATCATTTATTGTAACCCACACTTTTCCAAGTTCCTGGGAATCGCCCTCCCCCAGCACATACTACACATAGGGTCTTTGCCAAGGCATTGTCCTGTGTCACATGAGAATATCCCCATGTCAGCAGGCTCCAGTCCATCCCAGTAGGATCAGGACCCCTATAGCTCCTCCAGAGCTGGTCAGGGTATCCTCACATAAGATGTCAGGGAGAAGCTTCCTTCACCTGCATGGAGAGGGAGTGGGTCGTTTTGTAGGCCTAGGAAATCTAGGGTTCGTGATTCTTCAGCAACTATACACAGATTTCCCACCAAGAGTGCATGCCTGTGATCCCACCACTTAGGAAGCTAAGGCAGGCATGTTGGCACACATTTGGGACAGCCTGGGGTATATAGTGAGACCCTGTCTCTAAAAAAACCAAAACTGGGGGCCGGAGATATAGCTCAGTGGTTCCGGTGCCTGTATTGCAAGCGCAAGGGCCCAGGTTCGATCCCCAGTAACCACATAACAATACTGGGCGTGGAGATTGACCCCAGCAGCAACCAGTACCAAAAACCACAGTGCCGAGCGTGGTGGCTCACGCCTGTAATCCCAGCACTCGGGAGGCAGAGGCAGGAGGATTGCTGTGATGTGAGTTGGAGGCTGAGCTCAGGGCCAGCCTGAACTACAAAGTAAGACCCTGTCTCAAAAAACCTAACAACAACAACAAAAAACTGGGCTGGGGATCTAGCTCAGTGGTTCAGGTGTCTACCTTGCAAGTGAGTTCAATCCTGCTAACCACATACCGCAATGCCAGGTCACTTCTGGAATCATGACAACACCCACCAGCAATCAGCACCACATACCACAGTGCAGTGTGGTGGCTCACACCTGTAATCCCAGCACTTGGGAGGCAGAGGCAGGAGGATTGCTTTGAGTTTGAGGCTGAGTTCAGAACCAGCCTAAACTACAAAGCAAGATCTTGTCTCAAAAAAAAAAAAAAAAAAAAAAAAGGGCCTGGTTGAAAACAGCCTTTTATGTAGATCTGTCACTCCTCAGTTCAGTCCCGTACCTGCAGAAGATTATCTATTTAATGTTGTCAGAGGAGACTCACTGACTGGCATAATGGACTGTAAATTGTCAATTCCTATATCTGAGACTGTCATTTTCCGTCTCCTCAGTTCTTGTGAGTTTATACTTTTTGACCTTTTAAAATCCCTTTATTGTCCTTTCAATACAATTACAGGCGTAGAGGCGAACACATTCGTCTAATCTCTGTGTTAAATAGGAGGCCTGTCATATCCTTTCACGTTCTGGTCTCTCAGATTTTCAAATTTGTGCAGATGGCAGCTGAGCAGAGCTGTTTTACTTTACATTTTCTATCACTTCTGCACACTACATCTCAAAATTTGACACTTGGCCCATACATATCTCACTTAATATGTAAACTATGATAAATTATTTGTCACATGAATTAGGGCATAGATAAACTGTACAATAGAGGCCTTAAAATTACAGCATAAGGGTTTTCCTTTAAAGTATTTTTAAATTTTCTAAATACTGCCATAATGTGATTTTTGGTTACATTGGACATGATTTGCATTTACCAGCTTTAGATTTCCCACAGCACTCTTCATTGTCCCTCTTTGCATTCATACATTCTTTGTGCTTTCCTTTGTGTCACCCAGGAGCACGTGGGGGCCTGAGCGGTTCTTGCAGGGTTTGGTGAGCCTTTGAGAGGCAACTGTGTGGCAATGTGCCCAATCTGACGGGAAGACTGTTCTATTAAAACTCATGCTTTATTGAAACATAATTTTCTTATTCATCTATATTCCATTTCAGCTACTGTAATTTTTTTTTTTTTTTTTTGTAGTACTGGGCTTTGAACCAAACGCCTTTGCACTGCACTTTG
This sequence comes from Petromus typicus, assembly GCA_004026965.1. NCBI lineage: Eukaryota > Metazoa > Chordata > Mammalia > Rodentia > Petromuridae > Petromus > Petromus typicus. The sequence goes on along the minus strand of PVIR01042410.1, from coordinate 3,016 downwards.
TCCCCAGCCCTTATTTATTTATTTATGTATTTATTGAGACAGGAACTCGCTTTTGTGGTTCAGGCTGGCCCTGAGCTCAGCCTCAAACTCACCTCACAGCAATCCTCCTGCCTCTGCCTCCCGAGTGCTGGGATTACAGGCATGAGCCACCATGCCCGGCACTGTGTTATGTGATCTTCTTTATTTTTCATTTTGAGAAAAGGTCACTAAGTTGTTCAGACTGGGCCCAAACTTGTTATCCTTCTGCCTCTGCCTTCTAGGGTGCTGGGATTACAGGTGTATGTAACACTGTAGCTGGCTTGATATTTTCTTTTAATGCCCAAGTTCATTTAAAATGAAAGCAAATCTTGTTATGCCTAATATTATACCATCATGTAAATAGACACCAGGCTATTTCTATAGACAGCTTAAAATATGAGTTCTTTGTTTTGGGATATAAACTAGCTTCTTCACATCTCACTGGAAGGGTCCTGCATTCAGGAGGGTTTTCTAGAGCTGCAGAGTGAGCCCAGCTGCCACGAGGTTGCTGTCCTTCCCACCAGTCAGACATGGCTCTGCCACCGTCCTGTCCGTGCCTGGCAGCTGAACGCATGGTGTCCTACAGGGGGCCGTGAGGCCTACAGTTTACTAATTTAAGCATTGGATAGAGTGTGTCTTATCACTAAAGAGCAGCACTATGATTGCCAGGGACTGAGGTACATGAGAATCAGTACGGAGTGGCATGGAAGACTGTTGGGGGTGGTGGAAATGTCCTTTATCTCGGTTGTGATGGTAGTCACACGGCTGTGCATTTGTCAAGATTCATGGCACCAGACTCTACATAGAGTGAGTTTTACTATGTATGCATTGTATTTTAATAAGCCCAATTTTAAAAAGAAAGAAAACGTGCCTTGGAAAGGAAGAGCGGTCAAAGGAGAGGTTTCCACGCAGCCCACGGCTCTGTGAGAGCGTCCCCGTTAGCTCCGTGTGGCTGGGGGTGGGGCGCTGCTTCCACATCAGCAGCCTCACCCTGGCCCCTGCCCCTGACCTTCAGGAGTGGGTGCGGAGATGCTGGCCCAGATGCTGTCACAGACCTGGGATTCGCTTTCTCTGTAGGTGTACGATTGTTTGGGTTACGCCGCAGAAGTCAGGATTGGTGAACAACTAGGGTCATGGCAGACAGGGGGCCAGTGAGAGAAGAGTTGCTCACCTCTCCCTTGTGTTAGACAGTGGCCTCCATTTCTCTTCAGATCATAAACTGAGAACCTCAAATGGTCTTCTAGTCACTGGTGTAGGGATCTGTATCTAGAGTTTGCGGTTCCCAGAAGGTGAAATTTCAACAGAGTACAGGATAGATTTGCAGCAGTTCTCCAGGCTCACAGCACAGTGAGATGCACCCTACTTACAGTTACACCAGGCGCTGTTAGATTTATGGGTAAGAGACATGCATTTAACTGTGCGTTTATAGATGAGAGATACTTATTTAATTGTGGATATTTCACTTGAATATTATGTTCTTCAAGTATATAGAATGTACAAGTAGAGCCCTTTAAGAAGAGTAATGTTATCACTAATGATAACCTACATTTTAATAGCATGGTATGATCTTCAGAACATTTTTATTTGATCTCACTGGCCCTATGAGATAGATAGGAGCTGAGGATGCAGCTGAGGACACAGATGCCCAGAAACATAAATTACTTGACTGAACTGTCCTCACCAGGTGAGTGGGCGGCAGAGGCGAGAACTTGGACCTCCCAGTGTCTGGTGCAGTGTTTGTTTATCAAATCAGTTCATCTTTCTCTGTCTTGCCACAACTCACTGGCAGGACTAGAGTCTTAGTTGAAGAAATACTAAGTACTATTTAAGCTTACTAAATATTTTTCTACACACCCTTAATTACAGATCACTTGTTGCACTGTGTTTTTTACTTATCTAGTGAGCCTTCATTTGCGACAGTCTGCAGTTTAGTCCCGGCCAGGCATTCAGACTCGAGCAAGTCCCCACGAGGCTCGTGCTATGCTCTTCTGAAGATCGTGTTGTTCCTGTGTCCCTTCCACCTGGACCTGCGTCTTCCTTCTGTGTGTGCGGGTCTAACCCCTCAAGCGGTACGAAGATGGCTCCAGGGTGGGTTTTGCCCTCAAACTTCGAATCTCACAGAGCAGATGAGGCACATACATTGCTACGCACATCACATACAGAGGAGAAGAAATGAAAAAGAAAGTGTACATAGTCTCAGCGAAGCATGAAGAATTGAACTTTGTAAGTTTCACTGGCATGAAAACTGCTGCTGTTAGCTTGAACTTTGGGGTTGTTACTCAGTACGCAGAGAACTGCCCTGGTGTTCTGGAGATAAACTAAAGCACCCGGGTTGTAGGAATTTCCTCGAAATGTCTGAAACATACCGAAAGCAGGGTGCACTCTCACCTCTGTTTCCTGTTGTCATTGTACACCCCTTCTTACGGGAAACTGTACTTACTGGTGTTGCATTTCAAAGAAAAACTGGGTTAACTTTTTCATCTTTTAAAGAGATGCGTAGTTGCTTTAAATTTCAATGAAACTGTTCTACAAAAGTCTATAAAAGTTAATACTATGAAGTGGAATACATGTAAATAACATCCCTAAGTGGCCTACTTATTTCATTTTCTAGCATGGTCTTTGCTCAAGCAAAATAGTAGTTCTGATGATTACAGAAATTATTCGTACACCTGCTTTATCATTAGAAGGCAGCACTGACAAGGAAACTGTGTGGTAAACTTTGGTGTAATTGTAGAATAGAAAATAATCTGTAGCCATATTTTCCACTATAATTTTATCTTTTTATGATACTGGAGATTGAACCCAGGGCATTACACATCCTTAACTACATCCCAACCATTGTTTTAAAAATTTCCTCCAGAGATAGAGTTTCATTAATTGCCCAGCTTGGCCTCGAACATGCGATCCTTCTGCCTCTGCCTCTAGAATAGCTGGGATTCTTTCTAAAAATGTTAACAGTAGAAATTTATATATTTTGCTAATATGTATGGTATAATTT
>PVIR01042409.1:0-12252 GCA_004026965.1 Petromus typicus | reverse complement strand
TCTATTTCTCCACATAATTTAAAGACCTTTAATTGGTAGGAGAATGTCTCTTATTTCCTTATGGCTCCATATAAGCTTCATTCAGATGTACCCTCCAGAGCCACATACTTGAGTGTGTAGTGCTTGGAATTGAATTCTGTGTAGTGCTTGGAATTGAATTCTTGGGCATGCTGGGTAAGTGCTTCACCATTTAGCTCACCGTAGCCCTGGGTTTGATCGTTGCACGCTGTGGCAGCTCTTCAGATATCTGAAGGCAGAATTTCTGTCCTCCTCAGACTTTGTCAGGTGAGGCACTGTTGGCTGTTTGAGGCTGTGAACTGGATGTATTTTGACCCAGAATGGTTTAGGTGCTGGAATGCTGGCCCTGGTCCTGGATGTTGAAAGCTGGAATAACTTTTAAGAGGTGGGCTAATTAGCTCCTGGGAGCACCATCCTTCAAAGGGAGCCTGAGTAGTATGTTTTTCACAGAACTACACTGGTTGCCAACAAGACTGCACAGGTTGTTACAAAGCAATCTAAGAGCAGGTTGTATGGAAGCTCCCAACACTTGATGCCTTCTCTGGCCATGTGATACATCTGCCACATTACGCAGCATGAGGCACACACCAGATGAGACTGCTTGAACTTGGATTTTTCAGCCTGCAAAACCTTAAAGTTTTTATACAGTGTACAGTCTTGAGTATTTTGTTACAGCAACAGAAAAAGAGCTAAAACATGTAGGCTATTTTATACTACTAGAGCTTCCAGAGGCCTTACAGATACAGTTAAATTCTACTGTCAAAGTTCTTCTTGAACATAATAGCACTTTCAGCTGAATACAGTATTTTAGATGTCTTTGGACCAACACAAGATAATTACATTATGGTTTCAAACGCATGCAAAAACAGTGCCATTTCCAAGAAAAATAAAGTTTCTATTTAAAAAAGAAAGCAGGCAATGAAAAGGCAAATTCTATACTCTGGGATTTCAGTACTTCAAGTCTAACATTTTGAAGGCCATATGTGATGAGATCACCAACTTTCAGTTTTTAAACTCTGTGCAGTTTCTGTTTGAATGTGGGCTCAAATTATTTCTTTGGGGAAAGGCATTTGGACTTTAAGAAATCCTTACTGAGAAAGCTGAGACTTCTAAGTTTGCTATAGGCAAGAAAGTTGTCAAAACTAGTCAGTTGCTTAAGCACTGTTATATCCAGATTTCTGTCACCCAAATCACACATAGGGGCAGTGATAAGCTGTTGACTGGACAAAGACAATAATCAAAATTTAGAATTTATCATTCTTTATCTGCCCTGTTTCACAGAGGGAGGGAGGAGGGGGGAAACAGATTAGAAACCAGGTCATCTAAATGGGCTAAACAGGGTAAGTATGTACACATAAGACAGAAAAACATAATTAATAAAAAAACTCTGGATAGGAGTTTTAACAACAGCTTAATTTGAAGGCTGTCTCTTCTGAGAAATGGATTTATGTCAGATTGGGAAGCAGCTCCGTTTTTGGAGAGTCTTACTGATTATCAATAAGCTTGTGCCTTTGTGGACATGACTGCTTCAAATCTCTCTGTTGGCAGAATTCTGTTCCTTGTGTTTGTAGAACTGATATTTCCTTTTCCTTGCTGGCTGGCTGTTAATTAAGGTTCTTTTCTGGCCTTTAGAAGTGATCGCTGTTCCTTGACTGTGGCTTTCATTCTCCAAGTTCAAAACCAACAATTTCCTCTGTTCTCCAGCTCATCACAAACTTGCTTGGGTTAAGCTCTGTAGCTCGTTATCACAAACAAGATCTATCTGGATAACACAGGCTAGTTTTGCCATCTCAAGACTGGGTCTTTAATCATGTAAACAAACTTCTTTTTGCCATATCAGATAATGTATTATTGGTCCTATGGTATAGGAAATGAAAATATTGGGCCGGGTGGGTCAATATTCTACTCCTCACATCACATAGCTAATGCCAGAATTATCCACAAAACAAAGGGAGACAAGGATGAAGTTGTAGAACTCAGATCTGTAAGTATATTTACCTATCCCATCTGGTTATGTGTCCCTCCTTCCAGGGATATTAAAGCTCATTTCTTTGGCCAAACACTTGATTGTCTGACTATATGATTCTTTCTTGCCAGTATTCTTCATCCCATACTGGGTAGGGGTAGTGGTGGTGGTGTGTCACATATCTATTGTTTCTTGTTATTTTCTGCCTTTTACCGCTCATAACCTGATGTAACCATCTTGTATATATAAACATAGCTTCTTTAATCTTCTTCCAACTTCCATCTTGCATGCACACATGGTTTGGTAGTCTCCTAAGTTTTTCTGATTGCCTCTGGAAACAAATATTCTTTACCTTTTTTGAGAGTTACATTCTTCACATCTTTCCTTGTTTGTTTTAATTGTGAACTGCTCATTCCAGTGGGAAAGCGCATTAGGAAATAGCTTATTCCCAAGCTGAAAGTTATTCCTGTACAGCTGGCACATTTTTAATGGCAGTTGCATTGAAAGAGAAGCTTCAAACTTGCATCTTAAAAAGTCATCTTTGAAGAGTCAAAAATGTTTCAGCTCACATCGGGACATGCAAGAGATCACATCTCTGTACATTTGCCTCTGTGTTCTGAATATCCCTTTAGTTCATAGACCTCTCAGAGTACTCCATTTTCTGTCAGTTTGAATGTCTTTGTCATCTGCTTTGCATTAATTCATTAAAATTTGATAATTATTGTCCGAATTTCTTCTTTTTAAGTAGTGTAGGAAGAAATGAATAAGTGTAATGTCATGCATGTATTTTCTAAATAGATCTTAAAATCGGTACACTAGAACCAATTTTTTTTTTTTTTTGAGACAAGGTCTCGCTTTGTAGTTCAGGCTGGCCCTGAGCTCAGCCTCAAACTCACATCACAGCAATCCTCCTGCCTCTGCCTCCTGAGTGCTGGGATTACAGGAGTGAGCCACCACGCCCAGTACTGTGGTATGTGGTACTGACTGCTGCTGGGCGTGAGTCTCCACGTCCAGTATTGTAGGTGGTTTCCGGGGATCGAACCCGGGCCCTTCCTCTTGCAAGACAGGCACAGGAACCACTGAGCTAAATCCCTGGCCTGGTACACTACAATCTTAAATAAGATGTTAGCCAGAATCATTATTCACCTGTGTTTTCTGTGACAGATATGGTTATTGTAACTCTTAACATCAACCAAACTAATTACCACCAGAGTCAATTCTGAGATAAAGTAAAGTATGATCATAGAATCTTACCTAAACCAACCCAAGTCACAAGAGGCATAAGAGTGTTTTAAGGTCAAGGACCAGATAGGGCTCACTAAAACACCTACAAAGTAAAAATCAGTAGGCAGGGCCGGGGATTTAGCTCAGTGGTTCCAGCACCTGTCTTGCAAGCCCAAGGGCCCGGGTTAGATCCCTGGTAACTACTTACCATACTAAGTGTGAAGACTCATGCCCAGCAGCAATCAGTACCACATACCACAGTGCCAGGCGTGGTGGCTCACCCCTGTAATCCCAGCACTCGGGAGGCAGAGGCAGGAGGATTGCTGTGATGTGAGTTGGAGGCTGAGCTCAGGGCCAGCCTGAACTACAAAGCGAGACCCTGTCTCAAAAAAAAAAAAAAAAAAAGCCAGTAGGCAGATTGTTAGATGCAGTGCTATTTACAATAGTACAACTTTTGGAAAAGTCTAAGTGTTCAAAAACTGAGGTTGGTTAAGTAAGCTGTATCTGCATAATAGAATGTCTTGCAGCTCGATGCTGTAGAAAGATTTTTAGTCCACTGAAAATTGACTTGCCGTTTTTAATATGATAAAATTATAAAACTCATAAAATATAGCCCTTATACTATTATTTCAACTATGGATGGTAACATATGTTTATAGATGGAAAAATCTGGAAAATATACACCAAAATATTGTTTGCAAAAATCATGTTTTTCCTACCAGTGAAATTATGATTGACTTTCTTTAATTCTTGGTATACTTGATAGTGGATGTACACTATTGGTAATCAGTAAAAGTTAATACTACTGCTTCTAAATCAATAGGGAACAATTTATCTAATTCTTTTCATAGGAAACCTAGAGATTTAGAGCTGAAGAGGTAAGTCTTTGATGATCGGTAAACATTATTACTGGAATTACCATCAAGTCCATAATTGCCAACATTTACAAATGTTTCCACCATTTTACTTTCTTGAATTGTCACAATAACTTCATGAAAGGAGGTTGCACGTTTGGCTAGAAACCAGAAGTACATTTGTAGAACTTAGATTGAAAATGAAACTATTCTTAGGCGTCCAAAGCAACATTAGCCAGCGAATCCAGTGTGGCCTCCAAACCCCAAGGAAAAACCATTTCCTCCAGCCACTTGCTGGCTCTAGTCTAGGCTCAGCCAGTGAGCTCCAGAAAGCAGCTGATTCGGGGGAAGTGACTTCAAAGTGGCAATCTGCAGAGAAGATACCGACTCACTCATCACCTCTATTAGAGTTGCCAACCTTGTTGCTTCTTCTTTCTCTTCCATTGATAGCCTCCTATTATTCCACCTCCGATGACCACGATTAGAAGTATAGTCGCTATAATCCAGAGGGTGTGGCGGGCAGCAGGCAAGTGGTGACTAGGAACTGGAAATGACAAGTTTTCAATCAGCCATAAACTCACTTACACAAGTTTCAAATTTGTCGCTGTTCTCTTTATTTGCTTGCCAGAATCTCCCCTTGGCTTTTGTGCCAGTGGAGCCTGAAATCCACATAGGAGGCCACAGAGAGTCCCAGTCTCGGGCCTCAGCAGGTAACTAAGAATCAAACCAGTACCTCTGCCCACATGCTTGGGAATGGGCTGTCTTCCCTTCTCCAAGGTGAGTGTGATACTGATCTTGATCTGGAAGGAGAGAGTCAACTTGGCTATGATGCTGGAATCTGGTAAAGTATTCTGCTAAGGGTCTAATGCACAATTATCAGGACAGTGCTCTGCTATCCTAGCCCTTGTGCAGTCAGTCCCCAAACCCTGATGTTTCCCTTGTAATGGTTCTTCCATTGATCAACATCTACAAATAAGGCTCTTTTGCTTGGCCTTCATATCCAGTTCAGCTTTGTTCAGTCTTATTTTCTACAGAGGCCATAGCAGGTTTCTTCAGCATGGCTTTCGGCATGTCTCACTACTACAGATCTTCGATATTTCCTCATACCCTCGGGATTCAGGGTCAGAATTAGCTCCCTAGAAGTCAGGAACTATGTTTTTGCATGAAAACTCCCAAATTCCTAAGAAGTTGTAAATAAGTTTTGCCATGGAAAATTGAGTTGCTTACATTGTAGATAATTTGGGGAGTAGTTCTGGAAGTCAATCTCAAACTACAGAAAAAAATAACATCATTTGATCTTCTTCTAATTTAGCTATAATATGTAGATATTTTCCTTCTTCCTGGGACAGTAAAGAAAGGAGTTGTTGGTATTATAGGCATAGCCTTTGGAATATGGCATAACCTTTATCTACTTGAGTATGGTTGATATTCCTCGGAAAGGAAGGTCATAGTTGTAATGTGGCAATTGCTATTTTTTGTTTGTTTGTTTGTTTGTTTGTTTTGAGACAGGGTCTCGCTTTGTAGTTTAGGCTGGCCCTGAGCTCAGCCTCAAACTCACATCACAGCAATCCTCTTGTCTCTGCCTCCCAAGTGCTGAGATTACAGGTGTGAACCATCACACCTAGCACTGTGGTATTTGGTACTGATTGCTGCTGGGCATGAGTCTCCATGCCCAGTATTGTATGTGGTTACCGGGGATCGAACCCGGGGCCTTGCGCTTGCAAGACAGGCGCTGGGACCACTGAGCTAAATCCTTGGCCCGCAATTGCTATTTTTGACACTGTCAAAGATCTAGTTTGACTCAGGGTCTAACTTATCTCTGATCAAACCATATATCAGGGACATAGAGAGGCAAGCTCCATCTTCTTAAAGCAGCTGGCACTGAAACGTTTCTGAAGATGGTGCTACCTGAGGAGGTCTTGGCAGTAGTTGAGAAGAGAACAGTGAGCCACAAAAATGCTACAGTGGTGGCAACTGCAGGCGCCCTGGAGAGTGCCCCAGAAATGTCAGGTGTGGTGATGCTGGTGGCTAAATGAAGGAGCTGGACTTCAAGCAAAGCTTGGAGAGGATCAGAGAGACTGCAGAAGAAACAACCAGGCCAGGACAGGTAGTATGATTCTTTATTGGACTCTCAGAGACTCACGTGATTGAATAGAAGGAAGTCAGTACCAAGAGAAGGTGTGGGCCCAGTTGTAAAACTGGTGCATGTGAATAAGCTATAGGATCTCTCACTGCAAGTCATGCTGTAAGTCGAAAACAGATTCCCGGAGAAAGGGGGCAGCAAAGATGGACCTGAGCAAGAGGCTGGATGATGCCACTGAAGGAGCAAACTGAGGGCTGGAGAAGGGGGCAAGGTGAGCAGAAGGCAGCTGGAGGGGGAGTGGGCTCATAAAAGCAGTGAAGGAGGTAGTGTAGTTGTAGAATGTCTAAGAAACAAGCTTGTAGTTACTACTCTTCAAGTGTGGAGTCCCAAATACAGATGAAACCAAGCTGAGAGTTCAGAGTGTCAGGCTCCTGTTAGTGAACCTTGCTTCATCTCAACTTTTCCTCCACCCTTGTGGGGTCCTATGGTCCATCATGCCATGGCCATTTCTGCCTCCGAGTTTATCTTTGCTTTACCATCTGCTATGTCAGATATGGCTGATCAAGGGGGTCCTTTTACCTGGTGACTCCTGAAGCTGTCTTGGACTTGTTTTGTGCAGGAAATCTCTGCAAACATGAGAGTCTGTCATCTTGAATTCCCTCCCCTCTCTTAGTAATCTTTTATGATATTGGGTTCCATTACCTTTAGAAAGCTCTCCCTAATTCTCAAAGATCTTGCCTGCCCCTGAATGCCCACAGCAATGATCAACTTATTTTAAATTTAGTCACACGCTTCCACAGAATATAATTTAGATTCTAATACAATCCTTTCTTAAAATTCAGTTTTCCATTTGTGCATATCATGAAGTTCTGATTCTACTGGAAGATCTTCAAGAACTAAGGGGATATCTTATACTATTTGGTTTCTGTCCCTGTAGCCAGCAATATCTAGAAAGCTTTTGAACTCCTAATAAATACTGTGTGAATGCACGGATGTATGCATATTTCTTTCTTCTCTCTCTCAATTAATGGAAGAATTCTAAGCACTAGGAATCTTGTATTTTCTGACCAACACTTTAGAATCTTCTATCCAAAGGTATCCTAAACAGCCGGGGTCATTTTCAGGGTTAAAACTGTGTTTCTTTGAGGGCAGTACAGGCTTCTAGACTCCTAGACTCTGCATCACTAAGATGTGGCAGAAGCCTCCATTTGAGTCCTTTCTACTAGCAGCATAACATGACCTGGTAGATTTCCTAGCGAGCAGGAAACACTGTAAAGTTTTCCTTGTATAGTGCTTGACGAAAGAAACAGTGTTAGAAACACAGCCTTACCTTTGTAGAAAGGTTTGGAGAAAATCTGCCTCTCCTTTGACTTCACTGACATAGTCTTCAGGACACAAAAGATGGTCACATTACTCTTCTCATCGGGGAGTGGAATATACGAGCTGATGGAAACATTGTACAGCTCTGTACCATTATCTTGTGATGTCTGCATGACACCCTCATACTCCAAGTCAGTTGAATTTTCAAGTTTTAGCAAAAAATACATCTTCATAGCTTTTGGATAACCTTGTCCAGATGAGCAGGTTAAATTGATTCCAGCATTTCCTGTTACATTAGACATTTGCACTATTTCAGGTTCAGTGAAGTTAGCTAGACACAGAATAGAGATGCCAAAATCAGACTATATTTAAATGTATTTACAAGAGAATAGCAAATAAGTAAGTACTAGATCTGGGAGCTCCTTGGGGTCCACCTGGGAACCCAGGTCATCTAAATCCTAGTGTGGGTCACATTATAACCTTACATTTATTTTTCAAGGCCTCTTGCCTACTGGGTGAAAGACAGAAGGGCTGAAATTAGCTAACTGAAGATTTAAAATTGAGCCATTGTTCCAGGAAATGGAATCTTTGGAAGGAGACTGGGTCTGACCTTATTACCCAAGTTCCCTCAGAACCTTATTCCAGGTCACCAGATTAAGAGGGATAAAAAGTTTTGAACTAAAGTCTCACCAAGACTCAAAAAAATTCATGGCACTGGTTCCGACACCCAAGGAAGGTGATGGTGAGCTGGGAAGGCTTGGATTTAGAAATTCGGACTATTGGGTTTGGACACAATTGTCAATGTGTTTGCACCACATATTAGAAGATGAAGGCCAAATCCAGTTCTTTTTGGGGAAAATACATGATCTTGATAAGCTCAGCGCTTCTCTTGCCTTGGTTTGCCATTCGTGTTGTTATGGCTACTGAAAATCACTGGCGCCGAATCCCCAGACCTGACACAGAGCCCTCAGCCAGCCAAGCCCCTGGCCTTCTGTAGTTATGAGGTATGCGGCAGGTTCTACATAGTAATTTATGATTTAGTGTATTGTTTCTACGCTGGCAGTCATTGGCATGCCACTCTTTCCAGTTCTGCTGTATGAACACACTATCTGAACACTCTGCTTGTACCTCACGTGATCTGTAGAAGTTAGATTCCCAGGGTGTAGCTAGTTTGACCAGCAATACCTTTGAAATCATGGGTTGAATAAGTTATAGTTCTTCTAATACTTGTTCATATACATATAAATTGATTTTTAAAATGCTACCATTGTGTCCCACCTAACACACAGGATGTTTCTCCAAGGGTACAAGGGCCATAGTTTGAAAACCTTAAGCATTTAGCATTTGCTAAATGTCCCAGGAGCCTAGCAGGTCCTGAGATGAGCACCTCTCCATTCTACATCGAGTTCTACCTCTGCTCTACTATGTGGTTCCGGAATATGTGTGGATTTGCTTTTCCAGTTTCATTAAGAATCAATTTGGATCTAGTAATATTTTGCCTGTGTATCTATGCTACAGAAATACCAATTTAAACACGAAAACCTATACATGAATGTTACAGCTGCTCTCTTCCTAACAGCTCCAAACTGGAGACTGTCCAATGTCTTTCAATGAGTTAAATGGATAAGCAACAGAATGCTACTCAGCAATAAAAAGCCACACATTTTTTATATATGCAGTGAGTTGGATAAGACTCAAAGGCATCATACTGAATGGAAGAGGCTAATCCTTTTTTTTTTTTTTTTTAGTTTTAGTTATTTGAGACAGGGTCTCATTTTGTAGTTCAGGCTGGTCCTGAACTCAGCAAGCCTCCTGCCTCTGCCTCCTGAGTGCTGGGATGACAGGCGTGAGCCACCACGCCCTGCACTGTGGTATGAGGTACTGATTGCTGGTGGGTGTGAGTCTCACATCCCGCATTGTTGAATGTAGTTACTGGATCAAACCTGGGCCCTTGTGCTAGCAAGGCATGCGCCGGAACCACTGAGCTAAATCCCAGCCCAAAGAGGCTAAACTTTAAAAGTTACACGGTGTATGGTTCTCTTGAAATGACATTTTCATAAAGACAAAACCATAGGATGCAAAACAAGGGTTAAGGACACAGAGAGTGTGACTACAAAGGGTTACCAAGAGGGAGATTTTTAGGGTCATTGAAATATTCTGTATTCTATATGCTGTAGAGTGATAGTTACCTAAATCTACAAAATTTGTACATCTGTACTAACACAAAAAAATTCATTTTACTGTATGACGATAAGAAAAAAATCTGCAGTGACAGTTAGGCTTCTCAGGCCCAGTGGAACAGAGGAGCTAGTCTGCTGGTTTGTGAGTTTTCTCTGCTGGGTTATTTCCTTGCTGTCTACTGGGCTCATGATTAAGGCCACAAACAACTCATAAGCAACCTAGAGAAGATTAAAAGAAAAGGCCAAGCCAGTCAGATTGTACCCTTGCTGAGAGTTCCAGAACCAGATTTAGTGGGTAAGAAATCTTGGACTGTGGGAGAAAAATGAATGTAAAATTTTGAGACTGATATGGTCATAACATTTATCAATGGGCAAATTAATTTAGCCACATTACTTTCATTAAGTTAGTTTTCTTTTGTCTCCAAAGAAAAGTTTTACTGCTGTGTCAGAAGCAAACTACAAAAACGCAGAGGACTTCAGTTCTTCTTCTCAGACCTTACACTCCTTTCAAGTGGATTTTGGAGAAATGACTGTTTTCTGCCTTCTTATTCTAACACCTTGTCCCCCTGATCCTTTGGGCTCCAATAACTCAACTTTCTCTACTCATTTATGGACCCTTCTGAGAAGGCCAAAGGTCTAGGCACGCCCAGGAGCACATACCGAACACTGACAGCTCGGAATCCTTTTGGTGGAGATGCAGTAGTCCTGTGGGACTTCTGTGATGGATGATACATTGGTAGAGGCCCTTGTCCTTGATCTGAGTTCTGTGAAGTTGCAGAGTCCAACTGCGCTGGTTGAAGCTAGTGCGGTTCATGTACTTGTGAGCCACACTGTTAAATTTTTCTCTGCCTAAATAAAATTCATATAGAACTAACGTTTGCTGGTCCTGCCAAAATATAACCAGCTCATTCAGGCTGAGGTTTTGAGAGTTTGGAAATTGGCATGGCAGCGCTGCAGTCTCATTGAAATAAGCTTCACTCCTCAGGAAGGCAGTACCTGATGAAAGGAAGATGAGGATTAGAGAAGGAGAAGCAAAAGGAAAGAAAAAACCCAGTTTCATTTATCTTTATATGTTATCCAGAGGCTCGACCTTATCAATAGCAATGCTGAAGAACTGGATCATTATGATTTGGAACATTGCAGCCTTCCTGGTCATCTGTAGTTTAGGATTTCTGTTTTTGTTTCACTACTAACTGAATGCATAGCCTTTGTACGCCTCAGCTTCCTCCTCCAATTAAAGAAGAGGAGAACTAAACGTTCTAAAAGTCTTTCTAGCACTATGGTTCTGTTCTTCTAAATCCCAGGACAGAGAAAACCAGCAGGGTTAGACAGTAGTCTCACCCACCTGTCACCTTCCTACATCCTGAGGACTGATGTTCAACATGGCAGCTGCTGTAGGGTCTGCAGCAGCTACTCCCTCAAAGTTCCCCCTGTCATCTTGGTCTGCTACGGGGAAAAAACTGTTAACAGTGGACATAAGTTTGCTATTTCCTGTCTTCGCTTTTATTATGTTTCATTAGTTGGGGATCACACTGAGTAACGTCTTTGACATTCAAGTATTTTTCTACTTAGACCTTTTCCATGGCTGCTGTTCCAAGGCCAGCTCTCCCAAGGAGAGAAAACCATTTGAATGACTCAGCGAGCTGCGGTGTCTTTCTTCAGTGACCCCTTAAGCAATGTCAGGGACCAGAAAGAGAACTGGGAAGGTAGACATGTTTGGGAGTACTGGGGAAACCCCAGGAAACACAGACTTGTTGGTGCCAGCGTGTGTTGCCCCTGGAAACGTACAACTCACAGGGAATACAATGGGAGAGTCCAGAGGAAAGCCTCGGTCCTTGTAAAGATACTGGCATTTGTGGGAGCAATTTAGGCCACCTTCCTCCTCGGATGCGATAGATCTCAGGGCTCTAGGAGGGTCTTTTCTGGGTCATAGGAATACTGGAGACTTGGCAAAGAAGTGAGAAATGGGGAACAAAAAAATGTAGGCTGGGAAGAGTGTTGTTTCTTAGTTAATGTGAAGTTAGACACCACCTTAGGTGGAAAGTCAGAGCAGATTCCAAGTAATGAGTCATTATTCAAGATTTCAGGGAAAGGACGCTGATATTAAAAAGACTACAGGGACTAAGTAAAGAAGAGAAAGAAAAAAATTGATGATTAAAAAAGGAAACAGAGCATATGTATCTAGGGGGTGGGAACTTGGGGGTCAGGGGAATGGGAAAAAATGAAAATTAAATCATGTCATGTGCTGGTACAAATTCTCAATGTCGATTATGATCACAACCTGTATATAAAATGTACCAATAAAATCAATTTAAAATAAAAATATAAAGAGTACAGGAAGGAGTGGGGTTGTAAGAGACAGAAGAGGAATTTCTTTTCGTGTACTTTTTAGTGGGAGAAGAAAATCAACTGATTTGAGTTAGTGGTTTTCTCTTCAAATAGGGAAGAGATAGAGAAAATAACAGTGACATGCACCTGGCCAAATTGAAGAAAGGCAGACTTCCCAAGGAGCACATGGAAGAGTCTGGCAGTGGGGCCGGGGAGTTAGCTCAGTGGTTCCGGCGCCTGTCTCGCAAGCGCAAGGACCCGGGTTCGATTCCCCGGTAA
>PVIR01042408.1:0-12253 GCA_004026965.1 Petromus typicus | reverse complement strand
TTTAAACAGCTCGGGGCCAGGGATTTAGCTCAGTGGTTCCAGGATCTACCTGGCAAATGCAAGGTGCTGAGTTCAATCTCTGGTACCACATATCACAATTCTGGGTTTGGTGGGTTCACGCCTGGAATCCCAGCACTCAGGAGGCAGAGGCAGCAGGATTGCTGGAAGTTGAGGCTCGCCCTGGCTACATAGTGAACTCAGGGCCAACCTGAACTAAAAAAAAAAAAACAAAACCAAGATCTTGTCTCAACAATAAAAATTTAAACAGCTCAATATAGGAGTGTAGCCTGTACTCCCAGGTACGTAAGAGGCTGAAGCAGGAGGAACACAAATCTAAGACCAGCCTGGGCACTTAGCAAGACCCTGGAATAAAATTTGAAAAGGGTTGAGACTGTAAGTCAGTGAAAGGCACCAAGTTCCATCTCCAGGATTGCAATAATAGTAGAAATAATAGTAGAAATTACTATACATATATATTTTTACTATTGTCAATGGTTTATTTGGATTTCACCAGTCTTTTTTTTTTTTTAAACCTAATATCCTTCCCTGGCTCAGGAACCATATAACCTTGAGTCCCTTCTGTTGTGATTAGTAAGAAAATCCACGTAGATGAAGGGCGCAGCCTTCCTGTGGAAATCCGGCCAGTTCTGGGGCCCACGCAGCCCCGGGCGGGTGAAGAGTTGACCAGTTGACTGAACTGCAGTCAGTGCTGTGTCTGAGGGGACAGAGGACCCAGGGAAGGGTACCTGTGCTGGAGCTGCACCTGCAGAGGCCATGTGCCCAAGGGTACCAGGCCCTGAGGACACCCACGGGGTTACCAGGGACCTGGACAGCTCAGGCTTGACCTGTGGAGACACAATAGTGACAAAGAGCGAACTTGTAGATGAGCTTCTCCTAGTCTAATAAGACAGAAAACCAGTAAAAACAAAACAGTTCAGGAATTTTATGCACCCATGACATAAAAGACACAGGGCTGGGCTAGAGAGCGTGAGTGATCCCTGGGTAAAGTGACACTTGTCTACCTGACTCCGAAGGAGTGACCTGGAGCAGCGGGCCAGGAACGAGGGGAGCGTATGCAAAAGTCCTGTGGCAGAAGGAGCTTGTATTTGCCTGCAGAAGTCGGGACAGAAGAGGCAGGAGTGGGCCGGAGGCCTCGAGGGCCACACACTGTCCTCCACTGGGATGTGACAACATTGACAGCCTTTGTGACCATCTTAGGATGGGCTTGGGCCTCAGGGAGCCAAACGGCCACAGCTCCTACCCTGTTCTGCCAAGCTGACTCAGCACCAACATCCAAAGCAGCTGCTAAATTACTCAACTGCCTGGGTGAGTTCAGCCAGAGGAAGTGAAGAAAGAGGAGTTTGGACACCAAAGAGGGAATAGAAAGGACTTTTACCCACCTAGTCTCGGGGAATTGAACCCAAGGTCTTTGCAGCCCAACCCCTTTTTGAAAATTTTGAGACATGGTCTAGCTAAAATGCTAAGTTGTCCAAGTTGTGGTCCTCCTGTCTCAGCCAGCCAGACGGTTGAGGTATGACCGGCGTGTGACACCAGGACAGCTAGGTTCTCAGGAGGATGGGCATGATTTGGCCAGGAAGATGGATAAAAAGAAGGGAGGTGTGGTGGAGGATGGGCAAAGATGAACCTCGTAAAGGAGCCAGCACCCGAGGTTGCTGAGAATCAGCATCAAGGGGCAGCAGGATCCTGGAGCCAGCCCCACCCCCAGCTGCTGGTTTCCTGGGGACAATGGCAACCGCAGAGGCTTACAAGTCTTAGCCCCCAGGACTCCATGAGTACCCAGAGGCCAGAGCAGACTTGGGAGCTGTTGCTGGTGGTACAATTCTGGCCACTGGCCATCTTTGTGGAGGGAAGCGGGTGCGAGTGCCCCGTGCCAGCCCCGTGAGCCCCTAGGCCTCTGGGGACCTGGCACCCGCTGGCTCAGCACAGCCTCCACCTGCCGCAGGTATTTTGAGTGGAATTTCCAGGCGCTGCTTCCCAGAAATCTGCTGAGTCTGGAGAGTCATCTCAGGTGAGCGGGAGAAGAGAGGCTCAGGGAAGCCAGGCTCATACATAAGCCTAGGGGACTCAGGGCAGGGATGGAAACAGTAGGGTCAAACAGCCCTCTGAGGCCTAACTTGAGCCTTTATGAAACAGCAACCCTGGACCCAGCACACTGATCTGCCTCAGTTTCCCCTTCTATAAAATGAGAGTCTTAGTGACCAGACATGGTGGTACATATCTGCAACCTTAGTATCCAGGAGGCTGAGGCAGGAGGATCACCATCAGTGCGAGGCCAGCCTGGGCTACATAGTGAGTTCAAGGCCAGCCTGAACTACAAAATGAGATCTTGTCTCATGTGAGAGAGAGAGAGAATGAGAGAGACAGAGGGAAGATGGGAGAAAGGAAGAGAGAAAGGAAGAGAGAGAGGAGAGTCTTAGGAAGCTTCCTAAGGGTTTTGAAAGGAAGAGAAATACAATGCTTTTCTTTTTTTTTTTAAATTGTAGTAAAAAATGTGTAACATAAAATGCATCCTATTGGCCGTTTCACATGGACTGCTAGCTGTCACCACCACCCACTTCCAGAACATGCCACTGCCACAGTGGGAAGCCCCTGTCCCCATAACAGTCACTCACCCCCTCCCAGCCCTGGCACCCACGAGTCCACTTCCTGTTCTCAGGGTTCCTGTCTGGGCATTTCCTGTCCACGGGCACATGCTGTGTGTCCTGTGTCTGACAACTGTCACTGAGCACGGTGTCCTCAAGGTCCATCCCCACTGTGGTGAGTGTCACACCCTTGCTCCTGTCCTGAGTGACTTCCAGTGTGGGGACAACCTCTGTCCGTCTGTGGACCCCTGAGCTTTTTGGCTGCTAGGAATCGTGCTGCCATAAATGTCTCTGCTGCTCATTTTATAACAAAGTCTATTTCATTCTCAAGTAGGGGCTTCAAATCATGAGGCTGAGCTGGGAGCGGTGGCGCACACCCGCACACCTGTCACCCCGCTACTGAGGGGCTGAGCCTGGCCCAAGATAAACAAATACAAAAAAGGGCTGGGGAGGGAACTCAGAGAAAGGCCCTGGGTCCGATTTTCTGTTCTGAGGGGAGAAAAAGTAAGAAAAGAGAAAAGAAGTTGAATATCCTCTTTTTCCCTTCCTGGTCTCCAACATGAGACCCCATTCCTTGGCAGTGCAGGGGGCCAGTTCCTCATTGCCAGCGCCCCTGGGGTACACACCTATGAGAAACTTCCTCCCAGACCCTGTGTCAAGCCCTCCGGCCCAACTTTCTCTTTTCCTTGAACACAGGGGCAATTCCTACCACGTGTGTGTCACACGCTGTCCTCCTGTGCTGTCCTGTGGCGTTTAGTACACCCAGACCCCACATCACTCCCCCCAGCCCCTGGTGCCTTCAAGAAGCCTTCGCTGAGATGCACAGGGGATCCAACCCCAGCTGCCCCCTGAAAGCCCGGCCAGGTGGGGGTGGCCAGGGCACGCTGGACTAGGACAGCTGGCCAAAAAGGCTGGGGTCCCTAATCACGGGGTGCAGGCTGCCCCCAGAGACCCCGCTCTGAGGCAGAGGCCAAGGCAGAGAAGCCCAGCACAGCCAGGGGACAGGAGAGCTGGTCGCATGCTGTGTCAGCTGACGGTCGGCTGCAAGGCTCCAGGCCAGGAACGCTTATTTCTGTTCCCCTCAGGATGCTCCTGGCCTCGGCCTCCCGCCCAGCTCCAGGGCTAGGCCTGGCCCTGCCCCCTGGGGCCGCCTGGGAAGGAAGTGGGGGACCATATGGCAGGAACAGGACTTCTGGTCAACCGCCCAGGTCCCGTGCTGGGCTTGGCTAGTCTCGGTCCATGGTTCCCAGAGTCTATGAACCGAGTTCTTCCTCTGTCCCACAGGGCTGAGAATAGTGCAAACTTACAGGCCACCTAATGTGCCCCCAGCCCTTCCCTGAGTCCTGACTTGGCTAAGTACCCACTGCCTTCTGGTGATACCTTATATAAACTATTGTCATTGTTCCAGGACTGAAAGGACTCTGCATACAATAGGTACTTAATAAATACCTGAGCTCCATCCACAGACCTTTTTATTTTCTATTTTGAGACAGGGTCTCTCTAAGTTGCCCAGGCTGGGCTGGAATTTGGCAATCCTCCTGCCTCAGCCTCCCAGAGTGCTGCCTAACAGGTGTGCACCACCACGCCCAGCCACAGTCCTTCCCTGCTTTTATTTTTTATCTTGAGGCAGAGTTCTGCTAAGTTGCTAAATTTGTTGATGCTGGGATGGCAGGCCAGTGCCCTCTGATTTCCTTAATGCATGCATCCCCGAGGATTCCAGCGTGTCCACAATGTGGTGGTTCACACTACACGCCCTGCAGCTGTCACCCGCCTCCTACCTCTGCACCTGTTTATTGCCAGGGTATATGGATTTCCTGGCCACAGCCAGCAGACCTGTGAGCTGCCTTGGAATCCTCTACAAATTGGACCAGAGTCCTTTTTTTTTTTTTTTTTTTTTTTGAGAGAGGGTCTCACTATGTAGTTTAGAACTTGCAGTGATCCTCCTGCCTCAGCCTCCTGAGTGCTGGGATTAGGACTATAAGCCTGTGTCACCATAGTGGGCTAGGAGAAGTCTGAATCTCGCTCCATCAAATGCACTGTCAGGGTCCCCCTACATCCTGCTCCTCTCATCTGACATACCACGTGGATGCATGACCGTGCAGGAGGTGTCTCCGGAACCTGGTGGTATGGCCGGGCTGGATTCTGAAATCCAGTCTCTGGAAAATTCCAAGGCCTGATTCCTGCCACAAGGAGCCCTCCCGGCCCCTCCCCGTGCCTGGTGTTATGTAACACTCAGGGATTAATCCTGAGCTGGCCGGAGGCCGTGCCCGGGTCACATCCAGGGCTACTCCTTCCAGAAGGCCCTGGGCCTCTGTGTGCTTGCCTGGGAAATGGGGATGGGTGGGGGATGGCCGCACACGGGAACGGGGCTGAGCAGCCACCCATTCAGGAACATCTCCACTTTGTGTCCTGTGCCACAGGTCGCAACCCACAGCGCTCCCCTCCTTTATTTTCTGGAGAATATTAGGGATTGAATCCAGGGCCTTTGTGCTGAGCTACATCCCCAGCCTTTTCATGATTTATTTTGATTTTGAGACAAGTTCTTGCTATGCTGCCCAGGTGAGACTAGAAATTGCTCCCCCCCCACCCCCATCTCGGACCCTAGAGTGCTGGGATGACAGATGTGCACCGTCACTCCCAGCTCCGCCTTCTTCTCAATGCCCACTTGCCCACTTGCGGGATGTGCCCACCCCGCATGCTCCAGCCTCCTGGGCCCCGCACCCCAGCCCGCCTCCCTGCTCCAGGCCTCACTCCTCTCCCCATCAGTCGCAGCCCTGGCGCTTCTGGGCTTCTCTCCTGTTCTGAATCCTGGCATTGCTTCCCAGGCCCAAAGTGACCACGGGCCGCATTACCTTGTGGGGCTCAGGAACCAGCTGCACAGGGGACCTACAGGCAGTCTTCTTGGACTGCTAGACTTACTCTGGGGAGAGCCACATGTGTCCCCAATATGAATCCCTGTTCTCTAGGAGGTTTCTGAAGAGAATCAGTCAAGGACTCCAGCCTCAGTGTCCTGCTCCGTCAAATGGGCACAGTGCATTTCCAGCTGCAGGAGTGAACGAAATCAATGGGCCTCCAGCGACCTGGCACTGGCCTATCTGTCCTCAGCCAGGGCATCCTGCCTGCCGTCCCCGGGGTGTCGTCCCTGGAGCGCTCCGGCTCCGCCTCTCTCCGCCCCCCTCACCAATAAGATGCACCAGGTCTGCGCGGGCCCAGAGCTGCAGCGCTGCGCTGGGTCCCAGCTGCGCCAGAGCCCGCGCCCGCCGTGCGCCCAGGCCCCGCGCAGATGGAGCCCGCGACCAGGCGCCGGCGCACGAGTCGCCAGCTGGTGGCCGCCTTCCTGCGTGACCCTGGCTCTGGGCGCGTCTACCGCCGCGGGAAGCTTATCGGCAAGGTGGGTTCTTCCACTCGGACGGAGTCTTCGGGCGAGGGCCTGGGCCAGCTGGAGGGGTCCTGGCCGGAGCGGCAGGGAGCGCGATGGCCGGCGCAAGCTGTGTGGCGCGCCCCGCGGATCGCGCGCCAGGCTTTTGTCCCTGCGTGTGCTCTGCGTTAGTGAGAGTTTGGGGTCCCGCGCGGTATGTGCGTGGCTGGACGTCCGCGGAGGGGTGGCGGGAAGGCGTGTTTGGGGTGTGATATCTGCGGGTTGTGTTGGGGCGTGTGTGTGTGTGCGCGTATAGGCGCGCCTTCATGTGTTTGTATGAATCTGTGCTGTTGTGCGTGTACTTCATCCACATGTGTCTGTGTATGGTGCTGCTGTGCGTCAGTGGAACGCCTATGTCCAGATACTGTGTTGTGTCCAGATGTTGTGTTGTGCCCAGATGTGCCGTGTCCAGGTGTTGTGTTGTATGTCCAGATGTTTGTTGTGTCAGATCTTGTGTTGTGTGTCTAGATATTGCCTTCTGTGTCCAGGTCCTGCATTGTGGTTCCTGGGCTTGTGAATCTGGGTTTAACTTGGTCTGCTTGAGTGTTACATGTTCCTGTGACGTTTGTGTGTTTGTTGGTTGTATTTGTGTGTCTGTGAATCTGGTTTGGGTTGTGTGACCAAGTACCCGTGGTGTGTGAGCTGTATGTGTCTTAGTCTAACGTTATCTATCCTTCTGCTATGTTGTATGTGCGTCTCTCTGGATCATATTGTATGGGTGGGTGTTGTCTTGTGTGTCCCTTTGTTGTGTCTAGGAACTGTGTATTTTTGTTTTGTGTCCAGACGTGTCGCGTGTTTGTGTGCCCACGTGCTAAGTGCCTGGGTGGTATTGTGTGTCTAGGCATCAGGTTGTGTTCACAGGTTGTGTATCTGGGTGGCGCAGTGCATGGCTTAGGTGGTGTGTGCTGGGTGTCTTTGAACCTGTTTCTGTATGTTGTGTTCAGGTGTGACCCGTGTGTATGTGTGTGAGGAGGCAGGCCCCTGTGGCCCTGTGCACACACTAGCTCGCACACACCCGAGGCCTTGTGTCTGCACACCGGGCACGTCTGGGCACACGTGAGTGCACCTGTCCCCTCTGCAGGGCGCCTTCAGCCGCTGCTACAAGCTGACAGACTTGTCCACCAGCGCCGTGTTCGCCCTCAAGGTGGTGCCTCGTGGCGGGAGCGGTGCAGGGTGTCTTCGTTCCAAGGGGAAGGTATGGCCATCATCACCATCCCACTCCAGGCTCCGGTCCCAGAGAAGTCCCTGCCTCACCTGCCGTGGTGGGCGTGGCGCATGCGGGGCATTGGCTTCCATGCAGTGCCCTCGGGTCCCTATGTGTGGGTGGCTCCCACAGGTAGAGCGTGAGATTGCCCTGCACAGCGGCCTCCGCCACCGCAACATTGTGGCCTTCCACGGACACTTCGCAGATCGCGACCATGTGTACATGGTGCTGGAGTACTGTGGCCACCAGGTGCGGGCGGGGCGGGATGCGCATGCCCACTCTTGTCTGCCTCTTCCCTCCGGCCTGCCCTGCCTCATTCCCTCCCTCCCTGCTTCTACCGCTGCCCATATCACGTTCTTTGGATGCCCTCTGTCAGGCCACCAGTGCTCCCTGGGCCCACAAATGGGTATCTACAGCACCCTTTATTTCCTTGTGTGGACCAATGCTCTGTCCACTTACCTGGGCACACCTGTGTTCATCTGTGTCTGGCTCATGCCATGGGCACGTGTGGCCACCTGGGCTCATCTGAATTTGGGGGGGTACTGGGGATTGAACCGATGGTCTTTGGGCTGAACTATATCCTCAGTCCTTTTATTTTTTTATTTTATTTTATTTTTTTGAGACAGGGTCTCGCTTTGTGGTTCAGGCTGGCCCAGAGCTCAGCCTCCAACTCACATCACAGCAATCCTCCTGCCTCTGCCTCCCGAGTGCTGGGATGACAGGCGTGAGCCACCACGCCCGGCCCTGTGGTGTGTGGTATTGATTGCTGCTGGGTGTGAGTCTCCACCTTCAGTACTGTATGTGGTTACCGGGGGATCGAACCCAGGCCCTTGTGCTTGGTGAGACAGGCGCCGGAACCACTGAGCTAAATCCCCAGCCCCAGTCCTTTTAATTTTTTGAGACAAGGTCTCCAACTGTTAAGTTGCCCAAGTTGACCTCAAACTGGCGATTCTCCTGCCTCAGCCTCCCAAGGTGCTCCAGTGACACAAGTGTACCATCACTCCCAGCTTCCTCTGAACTAACTGGTCTGTGTGCCACTTGAACTCACCCATTCCCAGCTCTACCCACCTGCATACACCTGAGCTTACCTGAGACCCTTCTTGCCTCAGCTGAACTGATTTGTGCCTCAGTGGAATCCCTTGAACTCGCCTTTCACACTTAAATATACTGAGGCTGCCCTGTGCCCAGCTAGGTCCACCCACAGCCAGCTGTGCTGCCT
Source organism: Petromus typicus (assembly GCA_004026965.1). Classification (NCBI taxonomy): domain Eukaryota; kingdom Metazoa; phylum Chordata; class Mammalia; order Rodentia; family Petromuridae; genus Petromus; species Petromus typicus. Next base: position 3,809 of record PVIR01042408.1, on the reverse strand, counting down.
CTGCCAGCTTTCTCTTGCCTTTGTCTTCTCGGGTGGGTCCCTTGAGCTCGCTCTGCTCTGCCCTGGCGTCCTGCTCCTCTCTGGTCACCGCAGTCACTGGCCCACGTGCTCAAGGCGAGGCAGACCCTGACGGAGCCTGAGGTGCGCTATTACCTGCGGGGTGTGGTCAGCGGCCTGCGCTACCTGCACCAGCGGAGAATCGTGCACCGGGACCTGAAGCCCAGTGAGTGGGGGCGGGGCCGGAGGAGGAGCTGGAGGCGGCGTGCACGCCCCTCACCCCGGGCCCCGCCCACAGGCAACTTCTTCCTAAACAAGAACATGGAGGTGAAGATCGGAGACCTGGGGCTGGCCGCCAGGGTGGGGCCAGCGGGCCGCTGCCACAGGTAAGCGGGGCTTGAGGGTCCCTTTGGGTGGGCCCAGGTCTGGCATGGGGCTCTGTCCTTCCTACACCTCCAATCTTCCCATTCCAGAGTGCTCTGTGGGACCCCAAACTTCCTGGCCCCAGAGGTGGTGTCCCGGAACGGGCACACATGCCAGTCGGACATCTGGGCCCTGGGCTGCGTCTTGTGAGTGGGGTCCCTGGCACACTGGGGGGACTGCTGAGGGGTCTAGGTGGGCCAGTGGAGGCAGACGTGAGCACTGGGAAGCCTGAATGGGGGCGGGCGTGGGAAGGCGCATGCCCTTGTCATCACTGTGTAGTGTGGGGATCAGCAGGGCATATATGGCGATCAAAATATGCAGTTCATACTTAGGTGTTTAAAATATATTACAGTGCCGGGCATGGTGGCTCACGCCTGTAATCCCAGCACTTGGGAGGCAGAGGCAGGAAGGTTGCCTTGAGTTCGCGGCTAAGCTGGACTACATAGGAAGTTTGGGGCCAGTCTGAGCTACAAAGCGAGACCCTGTCTCAAAAAAAAAAAAAAAAAACTTAAATAAAATAAAATATATTACAGTAGAATTGGGGATTTAGCTCAGTGGCACCGAATTTGAGTCTCAAGCACAAGGTCCTGAGTTTAATCCTTGGAGCAGAAAAAAAAAAAAAGTGTTAATTAAAAGATGCACTGTTATGAATTTCCATCACTTCTTGCCCCCGACACACTTGGCACATGGTTCTGGCCCCTTTCTGCAGCAGCTCTGGCATCCTCTTTCCTGAGTGGCTTAAGAAGTGTGATCAAAAACTTGGTGAATGCTGCTGCCACATACCATCCAGGAAAGATGGTGGGCCGGGGATTTAGCTTAGTGGCACCACTGCCTGTTTTGCAAGTGCAGAGTTGTGAGTTTGATCCTTGGTATCGCAATCAATCAATAAGGAAAACATGACAGTGTCCTTGTCCACTTTATGCGTAGGATCCCTGGCATTGTGTGACTTCTGGTTCTTCCCCAAGGTCCAAATGCCCGTAAAAGAGAAATCCATTTGTGACAGAGAGGCAGCCGGGACAGGTCAACTGAAGACAGCCACTAAAGAGGACTCTAGAGCAATTTTAGAAAGAAAGAAAGCAGCCAGATCCAGGCGTGGTGGCTCACGCCTGTCATCCCAGCACTCAGGAGGCAGAGGCAGGAGGATCGCTGTGAGTTCGAGGCTGGCCTGGGCTACACGGTGAGCTCAGGGCCAGCTTGCACTACAAAGCGAGACCATGCCTCAAAAACAAAAAGTGAATAATGGGGAGATAAGGGTGCTGGAAGCCAGGGAGAGGATTGTAAAGGTGTTGATGGCAATGTGTCCTCTACTATGACCAATTTAAAAAATCTAAATGTTCACTATCTCTTTCCATCACACTTCTTTGTGCGGGGACGGGTGTAAGTGTGCACTCAGGTGTGCGAGGTAAGCAGCGTGCACGGGGCCAGCCAGCTGGTGGCAGGCGACGTCCAGTACAGCAGGACACAGAGTGTGTACGAGCAGGGTGTGTGGATGGGCATGGCCAGGTGTGCACAGGTAGATGCGAGCAAGCCTCACACACCCAGAGCCTGGTGTCCCCACTCTGCACTGCCCAGGTACACAGTGCTCACCGGCAGCCCGCCTTTCCCAGCCGCACCCCTCTCTGAGACGTATCAAAACATCCGCGCCGGTCACTACCCGGAGCCCACTCACCTGTCGCCTAACGCGCAGCACCTCATCGCCTGCCTCCTGGCGCCCGACCCGGCGGAGCGGCCCAGCCTCGACCAGCTGCTCCAGGACAACTTCTTCACGCAAGTGGGTAGCCTGGCATGTCACCCAGGTGGTGTCTGAGGCCTGGGCTCCCCTCAGACAGTGGGAAGCCAGTTCCCCAAAGCGGGGACTGACCGCAAATACCTCTCTTGGAAGGGCTTCACACCAGAGCGCCTGCCACCCCGTTCCTGCCACAGCCCCCCCAACTTCACCGTGCCCCGGCCTCTGGGAAGCCTCTTCAGGAAGGTGGGCCGGCTGATGCTCGCTGAGTGCCGGCCACCCCGTGAGTACTGTACCCCACGGCATTTCTGCATTGGTCCCAGAGCAGGGAGATGGTGGTGGGCACCTCCCTCCGACATGAGGCCTTGGCTCTGTTCCCCCAAACTTGTGCTTCTTCAGGCCCCTTCACCCCCAAAGAGGACTCAGGCTCAAGAGCAGAGGAGCAGGAGCCAGATCCCACGGAGGGGGGCACTGAGGTGAGAAACCGGGGGACAGGGACGTGAAGGGACCCATGGCACCCTGCAAAACCCCTCCTATGGAGGGCACGGTGCTGCGTGCCTGTAATCCCAGCACACGGGAGGCTGAGACAGGAGGATCCCTACAGTTCAAGGCCAGCCTAGGCTACATAGTTAGACTGACAATAAATGAATGAATGAAGAAAGAAAAGAAAGAAGGGGGAGAGAGAGAGAAAGAAAAGAAAAGAAAGGCTCAGCCCACCTCCTGCAGGCTTGCTGAGCCCTAGCAGAAGCCCTGGCCCCTCAGGAACACATCCTAGCTCTGGACCTCCGTGTCCAACTCTGGCCCCGGACCTGCGGTCCTCATTACTGCCTGATTCCCACCCTTGTTTTGATCCATCCGTTTATCGAGTTCTGACTGCATTTGTCTGAGGTGATTTATCCCCAGAAGAAACCAGTTCCTCTGGGTACTGAGCACGGTGGCAGAAGGAGAGGCCGGAGGGCCTGGGGACAGGGACAGAGCCCTTGGCGCCAGCGGCCCGTGCTGGGAAGGGGCTGCCCCTCACTTCTGCTGCTCTCTCCAAAGTCACCTCTGCCCGAGAGAAGGGCTCCGGACCTCGAGGCCCCCGTCCGGCGGCTCACACAAGGGGTGCTCCGGAGCGACCCAGCAGGCAAGTGGGCCCTCTGTCTGGGTGGGGGCCACAGTGGGCAGGGGACACCGAGAGCAGGGGCACGGGTGCTGTCTGACCAGGGGCACAGCCCCTCTCTTGGCCTGAACTTCCAGAGATTTTCCAGCCGGGCGTAGTGGCACACACTTGTCATCCTAGTACCTGGGAGGCTGAAGCAGGAAGATCGCTGCAAGTTTGAGGCCAGCCTGAGCTACATAGTGAGACTCTGTCTCAAAACAAAAAACAAAACAACTCCCCAAAAAAGATTTCCCATGCCACACAGTGGCATGTATCTGTTATCCCAGCAGGCCCTGAGGGCTGAGGGAGGAGGATCACAAGTTCAACCTCAGCTTGTACAATTTAGTGAAACTGGTCTCAAAATAAAAATTAAAGGGGAGTGGGGCCGGGGAGTTAGCTCAGTGGTTCCGGCGCCTGTCTCGCAAGCGCAAGGGCCCGGGTTCAATTCCCCGGTAACCACATAACAATACTGGGTGTGGAGACCCACACCCAGCAGCAACCAGTACCACATACCACAGTGCC
>PVIR01042407.1:0-12228 GCA_004026965.1 Petromus typicus | reverse complement strand
CACTTTGAGACCAAATGTTAAGTGAAATAAATCAGACCAGGTTAAATATCACATCGTTTCTCTTCTGTGAGAAACCGAGAGTATACATACTTTAGGAGCAAATAAAAGATAAGATGGGGGCCAGGGATTTAGCTCAGTGGTTCCGGTGCCTGTCTTGCAAGCGCAAGGGCCCGGGTTCGATCCCCTGGTAACCACATACCATACTGGGCATGGAGACTCACGCCCAGCAGCAACCAGTACCACATACTACACTGCTGGGCGTGGTGGCTCACATCTGTCATCCCAGCACTCAGGAGGCAGAGGCAGGAGGATTGCTGTGACATGAGTTTGAGGCTGAGCTCAGGGCCAGCCTGAACCACAAAGTGAGACCCTGTCTCAAAAAAAAAAAAAAAAATAAGATGGTAGGAAATGGGGAGATAGACTGTGGAGACAGGGAAGGGATCTGGAGATGAGAGGAGACAGGAGGGAGAGAAGTGGAAAAGGGAATAAAAATGGCCGTTACTGTTCCTTGTATTGGTTCAAACAGACTTTGTCAGTATGTGCCTTGTGGGGCACATCTGTTGTTTTTCCTGCCCAACATCCATTCTGCCTAAATTTCCTTTGGAAAGCACCCATACTCCTTTTTGGGTAGGATTAGACTACCCCCTCCACCTTCACAGGGAGCTTGTGGCCCAAGCTTGGCCAATCAGAGTAGCCACTTTCCCAGACATTTGGATTGGACAGGAGAGGGCATATGACCTTAATCAAACCAATGAGGTTTTATTCTAGGACACTGGCTGGGACCTAGGAGGAAAAGCCTTCCTCTTCCAGCAGCAAGACTGGTGGCAAGAAAGCCTGGAGGGGCCAAGGATTTAGCTCAGTGGTTCCGGTGCCTGTCTTGCAAGTGCAAGGGCCTGAGTTCGATCCCCAGTACCCACATACAATACTGGGCGTGGAGACTCACGCCTATCAGCAATCAGCTCAGCCTGTAATCCCAGCACTTGGGCAGCAGAGGCAGAAGAATTGCTGTGATGTGAGTTTGAGGCTGAGCTCAGGGCCAGCCTGAACTACAAAGCGAGACCCTGTCTCAAAAAAAAGAAAGCCTGGAGCTATCAAAGACCGTCAGAGGGAAGAGTCTGCCTATGAACAACAATGCCAGCCCAGAGACATGGAGAGAAACTCTAGGTGACATTGCTTGAACCTGTAGGTCCAATCTTGACTGAACGAGGCTCTCGGAATTTTGGTTGCACAAGCAACACATTTTTGCTGAGGTCAGTTTGATTTGGGTTTCTTAACACCTGCATTTAAGCAGTCTTGACTGATTCACACAGGGGGAAGAGTTAGATGTAGACACTGAGATTCCCAGAGGAAGTTAGGGCTTCTTACCTAGTTCATGTCATGAAGAAGGGACGGGGAACGAAGGCAAAGTCTTCCAGAGGCAAAGTCTATCAAACCACACCCAGGAGCTCCTGGGGCCCTACAGCCCGGCTGCACGGCCCCGGTACTCCATGCAATCTGCCCACTCTTCCAGCGGGGGCAGGGGGTACCTCCATTCCTCAGCTGCTGCAGGACATGCTTTCGGCGGACCCGATAGAAGACCAGGAAGGATCGAGGAAGCCGCTCCACCCTGCCACAGTGCAGAAGACTGTTGAAACAGAAGGTGACATTTCCCTGGACAACTTCTGTGGGTGTGTGTGGCAGGCCAGCAACCTGCTCTTCACCACACGGAGCACCCGAGCCCTCGCAGACCTCGCAGACCTGAGCCTACTGCTTCCCTGAAAGTTGTCTGACAATTGTTTATAGATCCACCCAAACTGAGAATTAAATGCCATAATTTCTGTACCTATCATTCTGTCGATGGTAGTTAGCTTGCTTCCATCATTCATCTCTTCACTAAACATTCCCTAAGTGGGCCAGGGATGTAGCACAGTACAGCAAACTCAAGGTCCTGGGCTCGCCCCTACCCGACAGCCCGCAGAGTTGAGCCAATCGTGCGAGGAGAGGAGGGGCCAGCTGGAACAAGGCGGGAGGAGGCGTGGCCATCCTGCTTCCAATCACATCAGTTCCTTGAGTTGTTCGGCCCACCCTGTAATAGTCTTTTCTAAATTCATAGAAAAGACCCTCCTCTACCTGAGGCTTGAGAGCCCGATCCAGATGTCAGCCCACAGATTAGAGTCAGACAAACCTGGATTCCCACAACCGACTCACGTGGTTGTTGCACAAGGTTCAGAGCACCTCGGGAGTGTACCCTACACGCCAGGCACTACGGGTCTGTTCCTGTGCATCCACTTGACAGCTGTTTAAGGCCTACTGTGCAGGGGCTCTGTAGGTATGGGGGGGGTTCCACCAGAGAAGGCAGTGCAAAGGCCCTGAGGCAGGTTCAAGGTGGAGCAGAATATGCCACAGGGAAAGCAGCAGGAGGGGACCTCAGAGCGGAAAGGGCCTGTGAGTTCAGAGGGCTTTGATGACCACCAGAGGGAGTTTGGATTTTATTCTAAGCAAGAGAAGCTACTGCTGGGTTTTGAGCATGGTGACCTGATCTCTTTTTTTTTTTTTTTCTTTTCTTTGAGACAGGGTCTCACTTTGTAGTTCGTGCTGACCCTGAACTCACTGTGTAGTCCAGGCAAGGCTGGGACTCACTGCAATCCTCCTGCCTCTGCCTCCCGAGTGCTGGGATTACAGGCATGATTACCATGCCCAGCACCGTTGTATGTAGTTACCAGACATTGAACTCAGGACGTTGCGCTTGCCAGGCAGATGCTAGAACCACTGAGCTGAATCCTCAGCCTGACTTGATCATTCTTAAGGTGTTAGAAGGATGTCTTGGCTGCTGCCACTGTCCACAAGAGAAAGCATGATCTACAGAAATGCATTTTGTGTCACACAGGAACGCTGCACACCAGAACCACGTACTGGCTGGACGGCTGATCCAAAGGACGTCACAGATGAGGCCCCGCCCTGCCCACCGGGCAGGTAAGACAATTTGCAAAAAAACAAGCACATGTCACCCTTCATGTACTGTATAGCCTGTACCCATGTCGTGAAGCACCATGTAGGTGTGTCAGGGACTGGCCCACGTGTGACTCTCCACACTACACCGGCCTCTTCCACTAGGACGACAGCTCCCCATAGGCGGGCTCCCGTCTGTCCTGCTCCCCGCTGTACCCCATCTCCCAGCACTTTTTCTGGCACACGGGGATTCCGTTTGTGATGAGTCAGTGAATTCTCAGCAAGCAAATCTGCCTCCCAACGAAGGAAATAAGACCACAGATTGGCATGACAAAAAAGCACCACCAGATGGCAGTGTTTCTCAAAACCAAACGGGGATGGCGGGACCTTTCTCTGAGTAAATGGAGGAAAATCCCAGCTTTTGCTGCAGCAAAAAAGAGGATGAGGGAAAATAAAAAGGTTGAAAGCTGCGTTCAGGGGGCACAGGGGCCCCTGAAGCCCCAGCTACATCGTCCTGGCAGAGCCTGCTGCAGTCAGACTGCATTTCCCCTGCTGCATGACTAATGTCCACCCTCCTCATCGTCTGCCAAAAGGACTTTTCTAGAATGCACTCCCAACCTTCCTTGGTGGTGCCCACCCACTGCGGTGTTCACAAGAGGTCTCTTCTGACAAAGGACTAGAGAATGAGTCCAGGCCTATGGCTACAAATCTAGATTTTCCTGAAACTCACTTGCTCTGCTTTATCTCTCCTCCTGTTTAGCCCAAGCTTCCAGAGCCCAGCTCAGAGGTGGGCGGCTGCTCTCATCTCTGGCCTTCTCCCTGGCTCAGTGACTATGGTGACTGGGCTGAGCCCTTGGCCCAACTACCCTTGTGAGAAGCAGCCCTGGGGCTATGGGACCTCCTACCTTTAGAGACACCAACATTTGTGGCTTCGGGGTGCTCTCTCTGCTACCCCCAGTAAAATACGCTAACACCACTGGGAAATAAGCTGACACAAAGAAAGCGGCAAGGCGGAAAGAGTCCAGGACATCCTTGGAAGCCTGCACCCTGCCGTGTTGAAGCTGGAGTCCTGGGTTATTCTTCAGTTACCTAAACCAAAAGAATTCCTTTATTGGCTTAAGTCAGCTTGAGTTGTGTCAAAACCTAGAGTCTTAACAAGTACAGTGAACATAAGTGAATTAATGCGAAACACAGTCCTTAAGGGGTTGAGGTGAGATTTTTTTTTCCCCTGGGTGTTTTGAGAGAGCGTCTCACTATATAGCTCATGCTGACCTCAGATGTGAAACCATCCTCCTGCCTCTGCCTCCTCAGTGCTGGATTACAGGTGTGCACCACTGTGCCTGACCAAGGTGAGAACTCAAATGTCGACAATACATGAAAGCTTTCAGTAGAGAGCAGGAAAAATAGCCTGCTGTCCTCCTGGGCCGTGCAGGCACTGCGGCCTCTCTGCGCCTCTGCCGAATCCACCAGTTGCTTCCAAGATTCATCCTGCTCAGAATGCAAGCTTCTTTCTTTCTCTCTTACTCTCAGAAGAGGCTGTAAATGTGAGGGTTACAGAACTTGACCCTCGTTTCCAGCTCCTAGCTGAGCTGGGCACAAAGCAGGAAGCACCAGCTGTGATTACACTAAATGTGGCAGCTTTCAAGGGCTCCACTTTTACCTGTGAGCTCAAGCGTCCTCCCTCTTTCCACACGTGAATCTCCCCCGGACATACCGAGCTCTGGAGCCAGATGCCAGGGGTTCAAATCCCAGATCTGCTAACATCTGGGCAAGCTGTCCAATCAGCCAATCACACAACAGCTCCGTACTTCAGTTCCTCATCTATAAAATGGGCATGAAGCTAGGCATGGGGGTGCATGCCTATGATGCCAGTACTCAGGAGGTTGAGGAAAGAGGATTGCCATGAGCTCAAAAATAGCCTGGGCTATGGGCCGGGAATGTAGCTCAGTGGTTCCGGCACCTGTCTTGCAAGCACAAGGGCCCAGGTTCGATCCCAGGTAACCACATAACAATACTAGGTGTGGAGACTCACCCCAGCAGCAATCAGTACCACATACCACAGTGCCGGGCATGGTGGCTCACACCTATAATCCCAGCACTTGGGAGGCAGAGGCAGGAGGATTGTTGTGATGTGAGTTTGAGGCTGAGCTCAGGGCCAGCCTGAACTACAAAGCGAGACCCTGTCTCAAAAAAAAAAAAGAATAGCCTGGGCTACATAGTGAGTTCAAGGCTAGCCTGAACTACACAGCGAGAACCTGTCTCAAAAAACTAAAAAAAAAAAAAAAAACCAATAAACTAAAATGAGCATGACTTTGTCTATTCTATAGAGTTGTTATGAGATGTAAAGGAGGTAGTTACTTTAAAGCACTTCAGACAGTACCTCTCTGGAACTTAGAGTAAAGGCTAACTTTGTTTCACTTTTTAAGGTCACCCTCTACCACATCTCTCTCTACCACAATCAGTTACTTAAATCAGGTACAACCTGCCTCATGAGTCAGGAAAAAAGCAGATACTTTGCCCCCATTTCTGCCGGTCAGTTAGAACCCACACCCCCTCCTGCAGATCTCCCGGGAAGCAGAAAATGAACTTTTCCCTGGGAGATATTCACAGGCCCCTGGTCTAGCCCAGCACAGACGGGAGGGCAGGTCAGACACAGTGAGAGTCCTGCCAAGAGAGTCCTCCCCAAGCCATGTGGAGGAGACGTCACTTGCTGTGGTCTAGGGCACTCTCATGCCCCAAATTTCTTCTTTCTCTGGTTCCCGAATCCCCATTCGCCACCCAAATCACAGAAGCAGCAAGGAGCTCAAGACCAGGGAAAGAGAACTACTGCTCCCCCGCTGGTCACCTGTCTGGCCAAACCTGCCTCTGCAGTGGATCTCTCCCTCTGCTAAGCAGGGATATTGTACCCAGAATCCCCTAGGCTTGTGACAGGCCGCTGGGTTTACTGGGACAGCCAGCCCAGACAGAAGGGCCCTATAATCACTTCCCTCTCTGGCACATAAAAGTTGGGTTATATTCACTTTACAAAGTGACAGAATTTAAACTTTTTACACCAGGGAAGGTGAATAGTTTACTTCTGGGATATAAAAAAGATATAAAAGATATAAAAAAGATCAAGTCCTTCCTACTAATGATTCTACCAGTAGTACCAATAATTTCTAGGGGTCTGGACCCACCTTCGCCTGTAGCCTGGAAGCCACCAGGCCTCCCTGCCTGCCTATGTTTTAACCTTCTTTCTCATGGGCCTCCACACCTACCACGTGAGAGACCGGGCCAGCTATGCCTCCAAGGCTGGCCTGGAACTCACTGGCTCAAACCATCTTCCTGCCTCAGCCTTCTAAGTAGCTGGAACTATGAGCATTTTCCCCAGCACCCCAGCTAATAGAAGCACATCCGATGCAATATTTTATGCCATGTTTATTCTATAAAAACATTAGCTGTTTTTGGAATTAGCTGTATTTGGAATTTCCATTTTAACTGAAAGTCCTGCCTTATTATTTGCTAAATCTAGCACCCAACCTCAACACAAGTACCTCCTCTCCTAATCTCTCCCAACTTTACAGGATGGTCTTGCAGCAAGCGCTCTTCCAGGATCCCAAGTTCTGGTGCTTCTGGCTCCCACCTAGCACTCCTGTCCCTGACACCCGGGAGCTCCCCGCCTGGTTCCCGGCCCCACCCCGGCCACACCTGGGCAGACCTGCCGCAGCCCCGCGCGCTGTCCCGCGCCTGGTCTCAGAAGCAGCTCAGCGCCGGGCCTCGGGAGACCCACATCGGGTCTCAGCCCGGGCAGCAGCGGCCCAGGCCAGCCCAGTCCTGCAGGAGCGAGAGAGCCTCGGGCAGCCGCCGCAGTTCCCAGGCCCAGGGCCAGCGACAGGGTAGCAGCCAAGCCCCGCGGGGCCCTCGCCAAGCTCGGGCTGTGACCCGAACGCCCCAAGGGGACCGAGACTACGGCCACCCCTCCCCGACCTCCTCCTCCTACCTGTCCCCGCCCACCCGGGTTCTGCCCTCCAAACTTCTCACTGCTCTTTGTGATGGTAAAATACCGAGAAGACGAACAATCAACCCTCGGGTCTCTGCCAAGCGCCCGGCGAGTTAGGAGCCGAGACACATGAGGGTCACCGGCTGCGATGGTCACAACTGTGACTGTTACAACCGGAACCTTACAGCCTCTGTACTGTAACGGTAACAGCCTAACATAGACGCGATGCTGTTGTTGTCAAAGAGGTAATGACAGCTGTGGTGCTGGCCTTGGAAAGAGCCCGGTGTGTATCAGGTTCTGAATGGCATCGATGTTGTTCAACGCTGAGGCACCTTCATTTGTTGCCATATTCCTACCATCTTGACTATTATTTCCTAGAGATGGCTCTTTCACACTTAATACAGGGTTATGGGTGGTGATTTTTTTTTTTTTTTTTTTTGCATATCACTCGAGAGAATGAGAAAACAAGCCACAGACAAAGAGAAAATACTTGCAAAAAAACTAAAAACAAAAACAAAAACAAAACCCATCTGACAGCCCATCCAGCCCAGCATTACCACTAGGGAGGCTGAGGCAGGAGGATGGCTGTGAATAGGAGGCCAGCCTGGGGCTACATAGTGAGCTCATTGCCAGCCTGAACTACCAAAAAAAAAAAACTAGCAAACAAACAAATCCACAAAGAACTCGTAGAGCTCAGCAAGGAAACAAACACTTGACTTTAAAATACACAAAACTGGTAGAGCATTGCCTAGCATAAATGAGGCCCTGGGTTCAATCTCCAGCACTACAAACTTGTTTATAAAAATGAGCAAAAAGAGCTAAACCGACCCTTCATCTGTAAAAAAAGATACAGAAACAGGAAATCAGCAAATGAGGCGCCACGGCACGAGGTATCACAGCACTAACATCCAATCACAGCGCCTCATACCAGCGAGAATGTGGAACGGCAAGCGTCCTCCCAGCTGGGATGTCTGCAAACGGAAGAAAACTGTGGCAGCTTCTTAAAAAACTAAAAACAGTCCTGTTGTACAACCCAGCATATGTGTTCCTTGGTATTTACCCAGAGGAGCTGAGGACTCACATCCATGCAAAAACTCGTACACAGAGGTTTATAGCAGCTGTATTCATGATCACCAAACTGTGGCCGTGGAGTTTCCTTCAGTAGGTGAATGAATACGCAATGGCACAGCCAAACAATGAGACATTCTTCAGCCCTGAGAGAAATGTGCTAAGACACCATGGAAAAGCGGTGCATATTACTAAATTTAAGAAACTAGAACGACATGCTAGCAACTGACTAACACTTTTAGAAGAAGTATCCACAGAGATACTAAAACCATCAGTGTTGCCAGGAAAGGGAGATAAGGAGGTGGGCCACAGGATTTTCAGGGCTATGAAACTATTCTGTGTGATACCACAAGAGTAGAGACCTGCCCAGGCCCGGTGATGCAGTCTTATTATTCCAAGCACTCTCGGAGGCTGAGGCAGGAGGATCCAAATTTTGAGTCCAGACTGAGCAACTTAGTCACTTAATAAATCCCTGCCAAAAAAGGGGCTGGGAATGTAGTTCAGGGGGGAGGTCCTGAGTTCAAACCCTGTGCCAAGAAAGAAAAAATCAAAACAGACAGATACTTGTAACTGTACATTATCAAAGCTCATACAATGTGCAAAAGATAGATCCAACTATGGACTCAGTGATTGTTATGTGAGACTGTAGGCATGTGGATTGTGACTAAGGCGCCCCTCTGGTGAGGGAGGTTGACCATCGGGACTCAGAGGAAGGGGATATTGTGTGAAATTTCTACACTTTCTGTTTAATTTTTGCTGCAAAATTCAAGCTGCTTTTGTTTGTTTCTGGAGACAGGGTCTCATTATGTAGTTCAGGCTGGCTTTGAACTCACTGTGTAGCTCAGATTGGCCTTGAACTCATTGTGACTCACCTGCCTCAGCCTCCCTAGTGCTGGGATTACAGATTGTACCACCATCTCCAGACACAAGTTGTTTTTAAGAGGAAAGGAAAAGATATCACTCTTATAAATGGAAACCAGTAGTATTTTTATAAGCAAGAAGGACAGAAAGGTGGACAAATGAGCACAAGGATACTGCTGTACGTGGGCTAGATCCTCACGTGTAGGAGCAAAAAATAAATAAACAACATTTAAATCTGATAAAACAACGAATGACTGTGTGAGCACATTGGTAAGCTCTAAGAAACAGCTACAAAAGTCCCGCAGTGGTTGCCATGACGATTAAGCATACAAAGACGCACAACTTCCTAATAAAACATTTCAAGTGTAAAATGCAGAGGTACAGAGTACACAATTCAATACCAAAAAGGTTGATTTTTATTCCAGTAGCATTGTGAGGGCTATGACAAAGACGACACTCGAGCACAGTGCTGGCCAACAAGGGCGCCAGGGCAGGCTCTCTGAAGGACACTTTGTCAGTTCTTACCGAAACCACAAACACTGCGCCCTTGACTGGGGAATCTTACGGCTAGAGGGACGAGAAAATGCAAGTCCGAGGTTATTTTTTTTCTGCTTCACTATAATATTAAAGTGTTAGCATCCGCTCAGTGTCCTTTGACGGGAGCTTTTATGTGATGATGGAGAAGACCTCTGTGACACAGTTAGGTGACAAAACAAGGTACAGAGCGATGTTTGGAACATGTTACCATTTTGGTTTCATTTTTATGGCTATTTATATTATGCAGCCTAGGTTAGGGTATCACTGGAAGGAGATGTAACAAATGGGTCTGCGTGGTTGCCTTTAGTGAGGAGAGCTGCTTGATGGAGAAGGAAAGAGAATTTTTTTTTTTCTCTTTTGTGCTTTTTGACATTTTTGCACATGTCTGTATTACGTATTCAAATAAAAATGGAAAATGTTAATCATTGCCTCTGAAGAGCTAAACAAGGAAAGGGAGGACTACTGATACTCTGTGTGCTTGTATTAGTATGTCATTTACAAGATATTTACAAAGACAGATTTAAAAATATTCACAGCAGGGAAGGGTGGTCTCGGTGATGTAAGTGGGTCAAGTAAGGCCAGACAGGCAGCCCTTCCTAGCCATACCGTGTCCCCAAGACAAGGGCCTATGGCTTCCTGTAAGTCCCCAGACTATCTAATTCCTCTCTCTTCTGCCAGCACTGAAGCATCGAAGTGATTGGTGACCCAGTTCCCAGACAACCTCCCTTGCTGTCCTTTTATCAGGGCATTGGGGGCTTTGGGGACCTTGGCGGACGCCACATCTCCAGGCACAAAGAGAAATTGTTCTCCTGCCCCCTTAACAAGGACAGGGGACCATCCAAGTTTGGCAAGCTGTCCAACTGAGACAGGGCACCCTGGCTCTGTGGCCTGGGCTGAGGGGTGCAGGGTGGGAAGAAAGGCACTTCCTTCCCTATGTCTATGTCCCCTGCCGCATAAGGAACACCTGGGCCTAATGCAAGAACTTATCTCTCATGGGCCTGGGGGTGGACAGGGTAGGGCAGGCTGATCCTCGATTGAGGTCCTCACATAGCTGCAGCAGAGGGGATGGCAAGGGTTGACAAGATGTCAGAAGTGATGTTTGGTGCTTCAGTCAAAGGTGGCCGGGACAGCCAGGGGCTGATCGGACATCTTTTTCTTCCCAGGGGAAGGGAGGCTGAGCAGTGGCAGAACCCAACAGACAGCAGTAAAACTTGGCCCACACCTCCCTAAAACCAGTGTCTCCTCTGTACAAAGGAGCACAACAGGGATGCCGGGAGCATCCAGAGCTGCCCAACAAATGTTCTAGAAGCTAGTGGAAGAAATGAGATGGATACTGAGCTACTGCAGGTAAGACATCTTCAGTATCTTAAGTATCTTCAGTCCCTTCTGTGTCTCATTGGCTGGACAGATCTCTACTAGAGCTAGAACAAAGAAGGGCTGACACTGGGAGTGTCTTGGAAAGGGACCATCCCTTTCTCAGTGTTTTCTCTTTGCTTTTGGCACCAGGGAATAAATCCAGGACCTTGTGGATTTAATCTGGGCAAGTGCTCTACCACTGAGGACTGAGCGCCAGTCCTGCTCTTTTAATTTTTTCAAAACAAGATCTCATTAAGTTGCTGAGGCTGGCCCTGAACTGGAAGTCCTCTAGTCTCACTCTCCCAAGTACCTGAGATGACAGGTGTGCGTCATACACCTTTGTTAGCTTAAAAGAGGACGCAATGCTTAAGACTTGAATAGAAATGTAAAACAAATCTAATTTACGTGACACTTTGACTTCTATTCTTCATATCCACTACTGTCACATAAGTGGCATAAAAGGTAAGACTTAGCATATCTATAAAGACTCTTCCTACTCAATAACAAGAGAGCAGAGCCAGAAATGGTGATGTACTTTGCAGGCTGAAGCAGGGGGATTAGCAGTTTGAGGTCAGCCTGGTCTGTACAATGAAACTCTGTCTCAAAACAAAGAAAGAGAAAAGGAAGGAAAAGGGAAGGAAAGAGGTTAGAAGAGAAAGAAGGAAGGAAGGAAAGAAAGAAAAAAGAGGAAAAGAAAGGAAGAAAAAATAGAGAAGATAGGTTCAACGACAGAAAGAACAACTTGGAACAGACACTTCACAAAAGAATATTTGTAAGTGGCCAATAAGTGCATAAGAAAATGCACAATAGCATTAGCCATTAGGAAGTACAAGTTCAAACTGCACTGAGATAGCACTTTGCACCCACAGGAAGGCTGCAATTAGACTGATCATCACCCTGCTGGCCAGGATATAAGGCCCATGGAACTCTCTTCCATTCTGGACAAGAGTAATGTCTTAAAAAGTTAAACATGGTGGGGAAAAGGTAGTCCAGACCTGTAATACCAGCACTGGAAGAGACTGAGGCAGAAGGATTACAAATTTGAGGCCAGCCTGGGCTAGATAGCAAGACCTTGTCTCAAACCAGCAAACAAAAATGTTAAACATGGGCCAGGGATTTAGCTCAGTGGTTCTGGTGCCTGCCTTGCAAGTGCAAGGGCCCAGGTTCAATCCCTGGTAACCACGTACCACAATGCCAGGCATGGTAACTCACCCCTATAATCCTAGCACTTGGGAGGCAGAGGCAGTAGGATTGCTTTGAGTTCCAGGTTCACCTGAGCTACACAGTGAGCTCAGTGTCCGCCTGAACTACAAAAACAAGACCCTGTTTAAAAAAAAAAAAAGTTAAATATGTACTCACTTTACGGGACAGCCCACCTATTCACTTCCTAGATGGCTAGGCATTGCCTAAAACATTTATGTACATGAGAGATTTCTATACAAGTCTTCAAATAAAGTTGTTTTTTATTTTGTGTGTGTGTGTGTGTGTGTGTGTGTGTG
>PVIR01042406.1:0-12252 GCA_004026965.1 Petromus typicus | reverse complement strand
AACATTTGTTTTGCAATCTCTTTCTTGTCTTTTGTCTTCACTATTTTGTTAGGTAATCTGTGCTGATTTCTCAGCTATCTATCCATTTTTGTTGTTGCAATGAATCTGTTGTATTTTAAGGTTATTTCTTCTTCTTACTTAGAGATACTTGCTGCTTTACCAAAGATAATCATTTAAAGAGAATAGATTCTTTTCTTTTCTTTTTCCTTCTTTTCTTTCTTTCTTTTTTTTTTTTTTTGCCAGTCAGGAGTACAGAATTGCATCATTATGTTTCTTTGAAATTTTACTTCTTTGCAAATGGCGTTCTAATTATTTTCATAATCACTATCTAATTTTTGTTCCTTTACTGAAATAAAATTACTGCATGAAAAATTGTTCTGTTTCTTTGTCTTCTGGGGTTGGGGTTGAATTGCTCCTTCTATATACTGCTACAGAGTGGTTTACTCATGAATTACTCAGTAATTTTCACATTTTACAAGGAAGTTGAGTGTTTTCTGGTCTATCAGAAAAAATTGCATTAACATATTGAAATATGATTCATAATCTCTTGGAAGTTTGAAGCTTTTATGAAGTCATCACATTTTTGAATTGAACTTTTATTTCTATTTATTTAATTTATTGCAAGGCTGGGGATTGAACCTAAGGCCTGGTGCGTGCCAGGTAAGTACTGTTGCATTGAACTACATCCCAAACCTAAACTAAAATTTTTAGGGATTTATTATTGGGCATAGTACTAGGGACTTTGCTTGGGCCCTAAAAGGGAATCAAAATAATTTCTCCACTGCTTTTTCTACATTCCCTCACTTTGGCTGGCTCTCTACATAGAAAAGCATCAGAATTCTTGTGCCATATTTATTTGCTTTTGAAGATTGAGATTTATGAGTTGACACATCGATGAGGTTATATATATATGTGCATGTGTTAGCTGATTAGCAGCTTTAAACTGGTTATTGGTCAACACACATACACACACACACACACACACTTCACACATTCTGTCAGGTGTGTACAGACTGCAACACACACTGACTGATCATTAATGAAGGTGAGAGACAAGAGCTGACATCCTGAGCTACCTGCACAAGGAAATTTTGCTTCATGTCAGCAGGAGTGTCTGCAGAGCCAGGCAGCTTCTTCCTCTGTGAGGATGCTATAGTGTAGGACTTATCCTCAGCTTGCCTTGCTTAATCATCTGGTGGTACTAGTGATGCACTGTTTTCCAGGAAATTATTATTTTAGTTTGACAGATGAACTTTAACAGAAAGAACCTGCAGCAAAGGGGGAACCCTTTGGTAGGGTGCAGGCTAGGGTAGGCAGGTTTTGACCCCTGGGAGGATGGCAGGCAAATTCATAGCTATTTCAGTGTTGGAAAGGCAGTGACGGTGTCATGAAAACTTGCACTTCTCAGGGTGTCAGGTTAGTGGGCAGGCAACTTGAGAGCAGATCTGTAAAAATGAGAGCAGAGTCTGAATGTTGCTACCTCCGGGGTTTGCTAGTGCTGTCCTTGGCTTTATTGCTGCTTCCTTGTTCCAAAAGTAGTGGAATACCTTGTTCGGTAAAAAGAATTCAAATTTGTTAGCTTGGTTTTGTCTGTGGCCACTTTAGAGATGAACACTTCAAAACATTTATTTAGGTCATATGTAGAATCAACATTGTTTGATTTGTCTGACTGGTCAGACACTTATAAACTAAAAGTATAATCAGTGAATGGTCAAAAATTTCCAGGCTGTACTAGCTGAAGTGTTCCCAGACTGAGCCAGTTATCTTACAGATAAGAGCAGTTTGGGAAGCTAAGGTTTCTATATCTCACTTCTTGATTAAATATTTGATTTCTTCAAGCATTGCTTAAAGCTAGGAATGAAAGAATTCTCAATCAAAATGTTGTTTTTTAAAAACTGAGAAACTACTTGGTAAGGTAATCTGTATATATGACATATCTATATATAAATATCTATATATATATGTGATACATATGATACATGTACATATGGTGATATTAGGGATTAAACTCAGGGAGCACTCTACACTGGGGTATGATTTCAGCTGTTTTTATTTTCTATTATTTTGTGACTAGGCCTTACTAAATTCCCTGGGCTGATCTCCAACTTGTGTTCTTCCTGCCTCAGCCTCTGTTGAGACGCTCTGTTCCTCTTGGCAGGATGAGGTATGCCGCGGTGGGCACCTCACTGTGTTTGAGTCACAGTAACTTGTGAGTCACAATTTAGCAAACAGGAGCTAAGTTTCAATCATCGCGGTACTGGGGAGCGATCAGGGTTCAGAAGAGTCAAGAGAAAATCCTCTTGTATTACCCTGCGCTCATTTTCCTTTTCAGAAATGAAGATCCTAATAATCAAAGCGGTGAGTCAATAGCAAATGAAAGCTGAGTAAGGACCCCTCAAAAACCCTCAGAAACAGGCTCCTTCCGGTCCGACTTTCTGCCCCCGCATTAGCACATTTGTGTCACACGCCCACACCTTCCTTGCTCCACACGTGGGACTTCGGAGTATCTGTGGTGCTTTTATTTGGTCAGTGCCCAGGGGCCTATTCTATTGGCAAACATTGTTTAGAATATGAGGAAACTGAATCCCAGCGAAGGAAAATAAGTTCTTTGCAGTCACACATTGCTGGTTGGAGTTAGCAGGGACCAGTGCCCCCTTCTTCTGGTTTCTAATCAAGTTCTCTCTGCTGCCTTCAAAGCTCAGTTCCTCTTGATATGATTTCAAAACGCCTACCTATTGCTTAAGTTTCACTTTCAGCCTTTGATATGATTTGACCCTGGAAGGGCAAGTTGGATTGATTTGGTGCACGAGCAAACAGTGGAGACAGTGATAAATATCGCGGAGATAAATATGTTTAGTTGGAGAACAAGTATGAATACCTGTAATAGGGACGTCATTCACTGCTTCTAGGGGAGGGGAAAGCATAAGTGCGATTTTCATGCTCTGTTGATTCAGAAGTGAATTATGTGTAAATTGTTCTCCAAATAGTGTACTGTGACAAAGTAGCATACTCAGTGGCATCTAGAAGACTGTTCTAAGACACCAAGGCCATATCTGTGCAATCATAGAATTTCCTGTTTTCTGGAGATTGACGTTTTGGTGGGATATCTTATCAGGCAGTTGAGAAGAACAATGATTTGATCCACTATCTTTTTCTCCATTATTTCATTCAATAGAAACAAGCAAAAGTACACGGATCAGACACTAACAGACTGCATACAAGCTGTAGTTTCCACTTCTATGCTGGCATTGGTTTACCTTCTGTGTTGTATTTTAGCCTCTCTCTCTCTCTCTCGTAAATGTAAAATGTGACATAGAATGTGAAATTTTTATGAAATTTCAGTTATGTTCTAGTCATTTCTATCCATTCACTATTTATTTGGCAGGTAAGAGAATCTGTGCAGCTGATTGTATCAACACACATTTGTTATCAAGCTACTCATTATCCTGGGTTTAAGAGAAGTAGAATTTCCAACACACGCTCTGGGGCAATGGCATCTAAGAACTCAAAGTATTCAGCAAGTCATGTAAGTTACTTAGATTGCTCTGATGTGTGCTTTAGGAACGTGAGTACAGAGTGGCAGAAGGATGGACGATACGAAGAACGTACCATCAGTACTCAACACTTACTATTTGAGTATTCAGTAGCTAGTTTTGCAAAGTCAGGGTCCTGTCTTTGTTAAGTTGTTAAAATAAAGAGTTCAACTTTTCCCACTTTTACTTATAGAGGACATTTTCCATTATGAGTTCAGTATAAAAGTCCAAAATAGGAGAGTCAATTTCATTTTTAAATCTGTGAAGCTGTGTTATACAGATTAATTTTATGCACATTATTTATGTGCTGTCTTTTAATGTATTGAAAGTTTAATGATTTAAACTTGTGTCCTTCATCCTTTGAAGATAATTCAATGTCTTATGTTCTGAATGACATAACCAAAGAACATTTGATAAAATAAGTTTTATGTGTTATTATGAGGAAGACACTTAAGGATTTAAATAACCTTTTAAAAATATTTATGCTTTTAGTTCTGACTTTTTGTTTTACACCTTTTTAAAAAAAATAGATTCTTCTATTATATTTGATGTAGGTTTCAAACTTTAGATTTATAGTTCAACACCTTGCAACAAATTTTGTAAATATTTGGTGGGGGCTCAGTCCTGAAATATAAACACCTCTTGCTATTGAAGCACTGAAGAAAAGCAGAAGCCCTCATTAATTATGATGCACCCAGAAGACTAAAGAGATTTTGAACTTTTTTCTTTTTTTCTGGAACATCTTTTTCAATAAGAAAAATGAAATGTCATCATGGTAAGGTGAATCATAATATATGTTATGTCTTGTCTGACACTGAAAATAAATCCAACTAAGTTTGGAGAAATATTGGTGGCTTTTTCCCCCACAGAGGTTTAGATCAGCCTTATAAATTAAACAGTATGCGTTGACAGCTCAGGGCAGTAAGTAAACTATTCAGTAGATAATCTCCATAGAAACCAAAAAAATGTAACCATCTCAATCTAAAATAGCATTTTGGCTCAGCTGTTGGGTATAAGAATGACAGATCCTTCTTTTCTTCAAATTCATGATTTGCAACAAAGCTACTTTTAATTTAAAATGTTGGATATAAAGTAATTTAGGAGTAATCCAGGTATTAACAGCTGTGGGCAGCCTCAACATGACTCCACCCCCGGCCACTGTCTAGTAATCCGGGTGACTTTCAGAAAGGGCTACTTATTTGCCAGACATTTTTCCAAGTTTTAATATCTATCAGTCCCACTAATGATAACATAAGGTTTTCGATGCCATTTTGGAGATGAGGAAACTGAGGCGCAGGGATTCACCTGAGGAATGTATGTGTAAAGCTTAGACTTATGTTGCCCCTGGGCTTGTCACCTGACACAGTCACCATTCAAATTGCTGGGCTTCCCCATGGCATCAACCTACATGAATATTTGCAGCTAACACTTCAGAGACAAGAAGACAGCCCTGTTTTGAATAGTACTGTACATCATTTGAATCATCCATCGACCCCTTTTGGTGTAATCTGACAACTATAATAGGGTATATTCCCTAAGATGTCTCTGCTTCTAAGTTAGCAACTGCCTGGAAAGCACACTGTTTTCCCATCCTTTGTTGATGGTCTTACTCTTCTGTCTCTTCCCTACATTTTTAATTGAATTCCTTTAAAAAACTCATTTCGTATTACATGTTCGCAGTATATAATGATTACGTTTGTCATGGAGAGTTGCTACACAAACATAACACATCTTAATTCTTTTTCTTCTTTTTTAAGTCACTCGTTCTTCCCTCCAACTTCTGGTTCCCTTTCCATTTGAAAAAATTCTATTTTCATCATTTTTCTTTCAGTTCTCTTTTCTTCTCCATCCCCTTTTCCTCCCTCTTCCCTCCATTTCTTATTCTCATAACCATTTGAAAAAGACTTTCCTTCTTCCCAGCCACAAGAACTTAAATATCTTGTGGTTTCTTTTATATAAGAGACTTATGGTTCTTTCAAGGGTTGACTACTTTTTGAACTTGTAGGTCCACCTGAGATTTCCTAGATGTCCCAGGCAGTGGCACCGGAACCTCCTTAATGCATTGTCCCTAGGCTGGTAGGTTGTCTTCTTCTGGGGGCACTGGGTGCGAATTACAAGCTGTCTTAGTTTCTTTGGTTTGCCACTATGAAGTGCTGCAGAGCAGAAGGCTTAACCAGTAGAAACGTGTGCTCACATTTTTGGAGGCTGAGGTCTGACATTAGGGCTTTCCTCTCTCCAAATGCTGTAGGGAAGAGTCTCTCCTAGCCTCCTTAGCTTTGGCAGTTGTTGGCACTCCTTCGTGTTCCTTGTATTTTAGTTGTATCACTTTGAACTCTGCCTTCTCTTTACCTTTAGTTTTAAATCGTTAGCTTAAGAGTAAATTTCTGAGAAGGTTGTGGAGATGTACACCTGTGACGCCAGACATTTTGGGAACTTAGGCAATGGGGATTGTAAGTTTGAGGCCCATTTGGGCAACTTAGTGAAACTCTATCTTACAATGCAAAGAGAAATAGTGCGATTATAATTTTATCGTCAGCCTTAATCAGTCCTTGGGTTCATCCTCAGTACAAAGCCAGAGCACAAACACAAACAAAAAATCACTGTCCTGAAATCACTCCAACTTTATAATTCTAACTAGGGGATGTCTTCACAAAAATGGAGGCCCCCAGAGAATTCGTGAGCTTCACTTTGACTGTCACTTGCCTTGACTACAACCATTTAAGTGCCCACTGCTATGTGGGTATTATTTGAGTTAATTATGAATGGTGTTGTCTTATTTATCTTTGTTTCCATGATGCGTAACATAGTGCTGTAGTGAGTGCAGGATTGTCTACATATGGAAATAATTTCCTCTGTTTCTGTTGTTTCTGACATTGTGACTTTTCTCATGATATATAGGTTAATTTGCATTTGGATATTCCAAATTCAGATATTTCTCTCAAAATCAACCTAAGAACTGTCTAAGGTTTAGGCATCAGTTTCTAGTTTGAGTTCTAAGAGGTTTCATTACCGTTTTATGTTTTTTGGTCAAAATACTGAAGTGAATATTTTTCTTCCTTTTCTTCTTTTCTTTCTATTTTTTTTTCCTTTTCCAGAGTTCTGTCTTCTTCACTATTTATTTATCATACAGCTAATTAGTATCAGAATATTCCCAGCATAGTTTTGACTTTAGGAATACAGCAGTGAACAGCATGACTTCTCCCCAAGGTGTTGCTGCCTGGCATAGCACAGGAACACATACAAGATGACCATACTCCGGGCACTATTGCCTGAAACAAGTGGAGCAGCACAGAGAAGAAACTTTCCTCTGGGAAGAGCTGGGTTTTATACACAGGTGAACCCTCTTTCCTGCTGTAACTGTAGCAGGAAGGCATATGAAGGACAATTCACAAGGAAATACAAATGATCACTAGGTACATTGTCCTGTTTCATCCAGATATACTCGAATTTTAATGGGTGTGAATATATAATTATAAATTTATAATTCGTATATTTAGTCAAAAGGATAGTTTTAAAACAAAAGATCTTTTGAGCCAGGGATTTAGCTCAGTGGTTCCAGTGTCTACCTGGCAAGCCTAAGGTCCCAAGTTCAATCCCCGATACCACGCACCGCAATGCTGAATGTGGTAGCTTGGACCTGTAGTTCCAGCTCTCAAGAGACCAGAAGATTGCCTCGAGTTGGAGGCTCCCCTTGGCTACATACTGAGTTTAGGGCCAATTTGAACTACAAAGCAAGACCCTGTCTCAAAAACAAAACAAAACATAAACCAATAGATCTTTCCTTAGCACTTCTAAATAACGTGAAGTCAATAATCTCTGGCCTGGCCTGTATCATCATGTGGCCAGTCTCTGTCCATTTTTTGGCTTGGAACTTATTTCTTTGGTCTTTAGAATTGATGAGAAACTGTTTTGGTGGAAAGTTAGCACATACTTATTAGATACCATTCTATGGTGTATCCAGGGCAGGTCACTGGGCTCATATTCACCCACAAAATCAAAATGCTCCTGTCCTTTCTGAAGTTGGCTTTTGTAAAGAAGGAATTGTATTTCCCTATAATTACACAGTGTCTCATTTGAATAGCTCCTGAGCTTTGCTAGAGCTGTCAGGTATTTTAAGCTTATCCTACCACAGCCTCAACAGTGGCGGAAAAGAAAGCATTTCGGTTGTTTGTGTCTACTTGAAGTAAGAAAGCACTGGCCTCAGACCACCTCTCACTCCCACCCCCCACCACCCCTGGGAGAATTTAAACCGAGTAGTGGATATAGTCTAGTAGGTAAATATTTGCATCTTTGTAGCTGAAAAAAAGACTCAATTAAATGCTCAAAGCATTTAATTACTTTTCCTCGAGACTTTAACTTTAACCCTGTTTATTACTCTTAAACTACTCCAGAGGGCAATATTTTTTATTGGTGACAGATTGCCCAAACTGTTGCCAGCAACCTAATCTCCCTCGGCAGACATGACTGCATTTTGTAGGGAGGTGCTCCTCTGCAGGAACAGAGGGGCCAGTGCTTTGCTTTTAGTTTGTCTAGCTATGTTTTATGGATTCACACAGACCCTGCAGACCCGACATTTCCCCTGAAATCTAGACACGGGAGTGTGGCTGTACACACAGCCACGTGGCTTGATTCTTCCACTAGTCACTTATTTTTTTTTGCTGGTGCAGATTCTGTATGTAACATCCGATGTTATTCATGACATGTGACTTGGAGGCACAGAAAGAAACTAGATCCCTAGATGCCAAATCAAGTGACAGAGGAGAAAAGGTCTGTTTTTAACTTTGATAATCAACTTCTGCCACATTGCATCTGGTTTTCTATGTATTCAGTAGTACTATTCGTGGCTTTGCCTGGGCATGGTGTTCTGATGAGCACCAGCCCATGTAAAATAAAGGTTAATTATTGCTGTCAAAGGTAGTGGCAGGATTTATTGGCTTGATAATCACATTTTATTATCTTCACCTTTCCTACCATTTCATGAAGAAATGTTCATTGATTTAAATTACTTGAGTTAGAGTAAAATCAGTTGAATGTACCATATCAGTAAAGAAGCATGGAATAACAAATTTGGATGAAAAATAATATTAAAAGCTGTATGAGATTTTTTTTGCCTTATCAACTTGTATATAATATATGTAATCATCTATATGCATATAAATGTATAATCTCTTAATTATTAACATTTCAAAAGACTATTTGGCACTCACTATCAATGAGTCCTTCCAGAGACCTGGCACAAGAATGTATATGTAGATAACAGGTGATTTGACAAAGCACTTTGGAGGCAAAAAGTATGTCTGCCTCTGGCACATGAACCTTGAGAGATCATGCTCCACTCCTTCACTGGCTATGAATGCAAAGGAGGAAGAAAAAAGAAATAGACATTTTCTGAATCTATTCTTCTAATTCCTCATCCAAAACATAAAGGTCTTTCAATGTTTTGTTGGTAGGAAAACAGTTGGCCTTAAATTGTGCACAGTTAAACGTCTTAAGGAGGGCTAAAGCGTCTTTGTGGTCACAGGTGGCAGGCAAGCTTGTGGAATTGGTGTGGCACTGCTTTC
Source organism: Petromus typicus (assembly GCA_004026965.1). NCBI lineage: Eukaryota > Metazoa > Chordata > Mammalia > Rodentia > Petromuridae > Petromus > Petromus typicus. The sequence continues at coordinate 3,158 of PVIR01042406.1, read as the reverse complement.
TAGCCTAGGAATATAGGAAGGAGAATTCATTCCTTCAGAGTAAGAAGCCAGTAAGTGACGATGCTCATACCATCCAGATCAGATTCAGTACTATTCTTGCAAGGGGTTTTGTGGTATAGGCATGGTAACATCCTGCATGTGATAAACTGTACTTGTGGCTGTCAGTGCTTTGCTGATATATGCATGCTAGTGGAAGTTCAACTGCAAGAGGCCAAAGGGTTAAATAAATTTCATATGACATCCAAAGCACAGGGAGCTAAAACCCTCTTTTCTTCTCTTTCACCCTTTTCTCCCTCTTCCTCTTCTCACCTCTCGGTCCACACATACTCTCTGTCCCTCATATAAATATTGCATATTTAATATTGTGATAGATGTAAGATGGAAAGAGCTTTTACTGCTTTTTAGGGAAAATTTAAAAGCATTTATCACATAGACAAAAAATAATTCACATATTGAAGGGATCTACTTATTTAAGTGTCTATTAATATTACCTACTGTGTTTTAGATTTTTGATATTTAGTGTAATCTACTAATTTTGTGTTGAATTTTTCAGTAGCAAAAGATAACAACTATACCACCCTGTACCCCATTTGAAATACTTCTGCAGTGTAAAAGAAAATACAATCAAACCTGGGCTCTCACACTAATGAGTCAAATGGAGAATTTGTTTACTTTACTTTGGGAACAGATGTGATCCATCACAGTAGCCCACAAATAAAGTGTCAAACTGTTAGGCTGATCAATGAATATAAATTATTAAAAAATAATGTAACTTTAAGGTCACGAAGGAATTGAGCTTAGTGTTATTTTAAAAAGAAGACTTTTCATTCTTAAAAATACATGTGTATATTTAACAATGAATAGTTCTATTCCTGATGAAATTCCTGATCCTCAAAAGCAGATTCATGGTTGCTTGTAGGAATAAGTGATACTTCTTATCCTCTTTCACAGTTTTCTTTTTTTAGGGGATGATTTTTCAAATTTTTAAATAATTCCCTGGAGCAGTTAAAATAGGCCCATTAATTATTTGTTGTTCCTCCCTTCAAAAGGTGTAGACTAATCCCTTCCCCTTGAACATGAACTATTTATCATAGTGAGTGATTCTCTGGTGATGAGTAGACTATGTTGGAAGCGTCTATGTGTCACTTCCAGGGTCATCTGAAGTGACATTTTAACTTCTCTCTTGCTCTCTCTTGGATCATCTGGTCTTGGGAAGTTTAACTGCGCTGTCATGAGGACCTGGAGCAGTCTGTGAAGAGGGGTGCTGGTGGGTTCTGAGGTTGTCTCAGTGATCAGAGCAATACACAAGATCCATTCTGTAAGTGTAGGTAGACAGTCATCCCAGTCAACTGTGAGGTAACTGTACCCGTGGGCAATGTGCTCCCTATAACTCATGGGGTCGTGGCGTTGTTCTGTTCTCTTGTCGCTAGGACAAAATACATGACACTCACAACCCAGAGGCCAAGAACAAGACATAGTCCCCGAAGTCACACCCTCAAGACTCACTCCATCCTATCAGATCCTAGGTCCTACTACTCCACTGGGCTAAGGGTCAGTGGCCTCACAATCAAATACCTTTCCAGGAAACTTTAACCCTGTCAAGTGGACCACCAAGATCACCAGTCTGAGACATTAGCCAAGTTCACATGGATAATGTTCTCATGAATTCCTGGCTCACAGAACCTGGGTGATAAGTATTTATTATTTTAAATATTTAAGTTTTGGAGTGATATTTTAATATCATAGATAAGGAACAGACTCACTTATACATGACACTTATAAAGTTGGTGAAGTAGAGACAATTTTTCATTTTTACCAACAGCAGCCTGTGGGTACTGATAATTAAAAAAGTGACTCTGCAGAAAATGTAATTTAGGACCGAGGGATCTTTCAGTTACCCTAGTGACTGGCCACCAATTTTGCTGCGTTTAACTTGGTTCCCCTGCTTTGCAGGAACAGTGCTGTGGTGCTTCAGTGGTGGAATAGCTGTGAGTTAGGATTGACATGCTTTTCAAGATCTTAAGAAAATATTTAAAAAATTAAATTGCAAATGAGGATTTCCAAAATTGTGAAAGAAACAGTGTTAGAAAATAAAGTTTACACCATATAAGTCTTACAAAAAGAGGAAATGACAATATAAAAACCCATAGTTAGTATCATGTATACATAACACTTCTAGTTTACTATTACTGAAAGTCTTCCAATCTGAATCAATTAGACTCAGCGTAGGGTGTGTGCAAAGGAAGAGTTCCCAGAGCCGATGAAGATTCTGAGTGAGTCTAAACTTATTCTATGTGTAGATGCCTCTTGAGCCAGAAGAGAATTCTGTATTCTTCATGTGAATTGGGGGCATTTATGCTGTCCATGGTAGCTGCAAACAAGACCGTCATTTTTGAAACTGATGCTCAAGATTTTATGAGTGGGAGTTATTTAAATGATACATTTGAGTAGCTCTTAGAGAAATGTTAAAGGGGGAAAAAAACTCAAGAAATTGTAATAAAGCTTGTTTAGTTTTTCATGCTCCTTTTTCCTCTGTACTTTGTTCCAGCCTCCCCTTTGCCTTGTCTCTCCACCCTTTCCTTCTGAGCCTTTCTTCTTTGGCCCAGAAAGTCATTACAGAAAGCAGTCTCAGAAGCATTTCTGGAAATATATGGGATGATAAAACAAAAAAATCTTGGTAGAAAAGTTTAAGCTTTGGCAGAAAGTTGGTAGTCTGGATTGTCATATTTAAAGGTTTTATTCAGTTCATGGCCTGAGATGAATTTTTTACTTTTTATAATTTTTTTACCTCCAGTGTGAAAAATTAATAGCTCAGTTTTTATGGAGTATTGTAATAAATTTTTGTAAGTCCCTTTGAAAATAAAAATGTCACATAAATGCAAAGTATCTGGATAAGAATCTCATTGAAATGATCGACGTCCCCAAGCCACACCACAGGGCTTTCTGCCAAGGAACTGGATGCCATACCCACATCAGGCTGCTTTGTACTTGACAAGTGTCCTCATGTGCTCCTTTTCCTTGGATTCTGAACATAGAGAAATGTCCAATTTTTGAAAATTTCTTTATGCTCTTCTAATAGTAAAATGAAAGTTTGTGAAGGATTCAGTTAGTGAAAGAAATGTAAAGAAATATACATCATTTACCTACATAGACTGTGG
>PVIR01042405.1:0-12238 GCA_004026965.1 Petromus typicus | reverse complement strand
CGAATAACTGGGGAGGCAGTATGGTCAAAACTCTTAACTGGCTAAGACACTCTCCTGGAGCTTATCGTTATTTATTGATCATGTAGCCTCTAGCAGAGGTCAGGGCAGCAAGGTGGAGAGGGAACAGTGAGGTGGAGAGCACTGACGCAAGCAGGGTCCTAGCAACAAGAAAACAAGATATTCTAGTAGGAACAGCTCATTGATTAATGGGAAATTTGTTTCTTTGCATGAATGGGCTTTTACGTCTCTGTTTTTCTGTACAAGTCATGCTGCCCTTAGCTGCACTATTGTCTTGCCATCCAAGACGTCAGTGTGGTAGTTATTAAGGCCTCCACTGTGACTAGTGGTATGTGGAGCTTTTCCTTTCCCACACACCAACTGCTTGCTCTTTCGGCAGCCACTGTGGGCTAATAGACAGACTCTGACTTTTAGTATGAAAAGCCAACTTATCCATAGCTCGCTCAAAGCAGTCTGCATCATACACAACAGATCAAATAATTATAGACATACTTATACCTATGAAACTATCCAGTAGGACATTGAAAGTAGAGTGGGATGCCAGGCAGGGTGGTCCATGCTGGCGATCCCAGCAGTAAGGCCAGCCCGAGCTATATGACAAGTCCCAAGCCAGCCAGACTACAGAGCAAGACTGTCAAGAGAGCACGAAGGAAGGAAAAGAAGGAAGGGAAGGAATGTGGGAGAAATAAGTGAAAAGAAGAAAAGAACAGAAGGAGATAGGATTTCAAGAGTTAGCCAATAGCATACATTACTTGAGATATAAAAAAATGCATTTGTTCACCTGAAAAACAAGTTTGACTGGGTGCCTATATTTTATCTGGTAACCTTGAATACAGGGCAATCTTTGCTGAATGGAACTATCCCTTAAGTCAATTAGCATTCTTAGCTCCCACTTACTAAATACCAATAACTGTGGTAACAAAAAAAAAAATCTTCATTAATTTTCAAAATACCCAGCTAACTGCATCTATTAAAAAGAGCAGTCCTACAGTGAAGACTTCCAGAGATAAGACCTACCCCTATGCAAAGAACCCCATCAGCTTCTTACTAGTTGACTTATATATCGATGAATAGCTAAGGATCCACAATTTGAAAAATATCTCCAAGATGAGGGCCAGAGATTTAGTTCAGTGGCACTGGGCCTACCTCACAAGCACAAGATCCAGAGTTCAATCCCTGGTTCTGGAAAAAAATCTTCAAGATAAAAGACCAAGGCCAGAGCAAACAGAAAGGAAAAAGGGACTTAGAGAAAAGATCAGAAGAAATAAGCAAAAGGAATTTAGGGGAAAAATATCATAGTCTGTGGAAAGATAATAAGAAGAAGAGGATGTCATAGAAGTACAAGGAGAAGGACAATGACCACACCTATAAAAACACTCAGAAATTAAGTATATGAGAGCCAAAGTTGAAAGAACTCAATGGAAGAGGTGGAAGATAAATTCAAAGGGATATCCCAGAAAATAAAAAAGTAACAGAAATAGCCAGGAAAGAATGAGATGGAAAATTAGAGGATCAATTTGACGAATCCAGTGTTCAGTTAATGAGAATTCTAAAAACATAAGGCAGAAAATTTAGAAAGGAAGAAATTTATCAAACAAATTATTCTACACCAAGCCAAATTATCAATCAAGTATTAGGATAATAAAAAATACAGGTCTGAAAGATTTCAAAAAAACTTTCGCTGATGTGCTCATTCTCAGGAAACATTTTAAGAATGTCTTCTATGAAAATGAGGGAGTCAATAAAATAATGTCTGGAGATCCAGGAAAAGGAATCAACCATATGAGAGAATCAAAGAGGATTTATAGGATGATGAAGGTAAGTCCTGGGTCCATGTAGCACAGGTCTTCCAGAAAGCAACAGGTCAGCATGGAGCAAGAGAATAGAGGCAGAAGCTATGTGAAACTTATCTGGGAAATTATTTCATACATATAACTATGTCAATAAACATGTTAAAAGAAACAAGCAATTAAAGCAAGTGAGTGATATGATTATTAACTCTGGAAACATTCAGAGGATCACAAAAAATGAAACATTTACATTTTTCATCTTTGCACTTAACAGTGTTTACATAATAATGTAAACATTGAAACCATAGTCAATCAACAATCACAATGAATATTGATAGAAAAACGGATGAAAATGCAGGTAAGGGGCAGAAAGAGAATTATATCTCATTGAATTTATATTTCATTGAATTATATCTCACTGAATCTTCTTATCTATAAGGAAGTCAATAGATAAAGTCTAGATTGATGCCTCAAACCAATGATATGCACATACCACATAGAAAAAATAGATATAAATAGTAAAGAAAAAAGAACTAAAAAAAATTTAAGACCCAGAAACTTCACTACTGGGAAACAAAAGTAGTAGGTTGAAGAGACATCTGCCTTCTCATGTGCATTTTATCACTGCTCACAATAGTTAGCCTGGCATGGTACTGCACACCTGTAATTCTAGCACTCAGGAGGCTGAGGCAGGAGGATTGTTGTGAATTTGAGGCCAGCCTGGGCTACATAGCAAGACTTTTTTAAAAATAACCCAAAAAACCCAAAACAAAATTAAAAAAAAAAACAGCCAAGAAATTGAATCAACCTAATGTCTTAACAATGAATGAAAGGCTAAAGATAATACGGTGTGCATACAGAATAGAATACTATTTGACCATAATAAGGACACAGTCCCATTATTACTGATAATATGTTAAACAAAATAAGCCAAAGAGAGAATCATGTCTGTAATCCAAAAAGTTGACTTCACAGAAGTAGTAAATAGGATAGCACTTACCAAAGACTGGAGAAGTGAGAGACTGCACAATGGCTACAAAATTATTCTATTGGTGACTATAGTTAACAATAATGTATTGTAAATTTCAAAAAATCTAGTAGAAAGATTTTTTAGTCCTTTTATCCCCAAGAAATGTTTGAGGTGATAGATATGCTAACTGCCCTGATTTGATAATTACTCAGTGTATCCATGCATCAAAATATCATATCATACCCCATAAATTATGTAATTATTATGTCCATTAACACTTATATTAAAAGGTAATTGTTAATGGGCAAAGAGCTTCCAGAATTAAGGGGGGAGTAGTCAGCAGTTTTTCCTTATGGCCTATTCTCATTATAAATTTTAAAACTAAAAGTGCACTTCTCAGATAAAAGTGAAAATTAATTTTAAAAATCAGTGGCTATACCAGAAGAGGTTTCAAAATTTCTAAAGCAGAAAGAGCCCACCACATTCTGATGATGAGTTTAATCATTGGGTTTCACTCTATCAAAGTAGACTAGCTCTTTTGAAAAGTAAACCAAGGACTTCCATAGAAGAGGAATGGGTTGAGGAAGAACCTTGTTGTGCACACTTGTTATTACCAGCCTCTCTCTCTCTCTCTCTCTCTCTCTCCCCCTCCCCTCCCTTTGCCCCTCCCCCTCCCCTCTCTCTCCTTCTCCCTCTCCCTCCCTCCACCTCCCCCTGTCGCTCTTTTATTTTGTTTTACCAAGTCACCCGGAGAAGGAAGCCACTTTCTCTATTACAAAGAGCAACAAAAGGCTGAATGGCTTCAATAATAAGGACTGATAACTGTCTAACACAGAGAAGACCTGGGCCTCTCAAAAGCTTTAAGTTACAACTTTGCTGACACTGATAAAGCCCTGAAGTTGCAACTGGGACATGGAGAAGCCACAGAAGAAGCAAGCTCAGTGTTTTTCTCAAACACAAAGAAAAACTTGGATTCAGATTAAATGAAACTTCCCAGCTACTGAAGCAAATCGGTGAGGGAAAAAATGAAGAGATGGGTTTATCTCTCTGAATCTTACTCTCCATTGCAGGTTGCCCCATATGTAGAGTGAAATGCCCCATGTAGATCACTGAAATGCTCTTCAGTTTTAATGGAGAGCTTTGTTTTGGTAGAAGAAACACAAATGGGTCATGTGGAATGAGAGTATGATTTGTGACGTGTTAACCACATTTAAGAAAAACTTGGTCTGCTTGGATCACAGTCCTGGAACTCAGCCTCCTCCACTCACACAGAAGCAGCTTAACCTAAGGTCGGATCTAATGTTTGGAAAAAGCAATGGCCTTATATTAGCTTTGCCTAAATCTTGATGAGAAATGGAATGTCTGTTACAGTTTAAATGTAACATGTCTCCCAAAGTCTTGCTGTTCAGAGGGGAGCTTTCTGAGGGTGATTGGATCATGTAGCATTATACTCATCAGTGGATTAATGCATTAATAAATTCAGATCCAAATGTACTATTAGGAGATGAGGCCTGACTGGAAGAGGTGAGTCACTGGAAGTGTGAACTGAGAAAGTATATTCTTGTCCCTGGATCTTCCTTACTTCCTCTGCCTCCTGGTTGCATAGCTCTTCTATTCCATGCGCTTCTACCATACTATTTATGCCTTGAGCCAGCTATCCATGGACTAAACCCTCTGAGACTGTGAACCCAAATAAACCTCTCCTTTAAGTTGCTGGTATTGGGTATTTTATCCTAGTTAAAAGAAAGTGACTAATACAATGTTTCCTTTCACCCTGTGTTTTCAATGTAGAGTCTCAAGTCAGTCTGGTGATTTGCCTGTGTTCATTCAAAATTCTGATTGAAATAATATTGATTTGACTTGACCAAACAGAACATACTGTGGCCCAGGTGTGTTCAGTAACTATTTCAAGAGGAAACTTTGAGCACCATATCCAATGCTCACTCAGTGGGGTGGATACCTGTTACCCCAACTTTGGATTGTCTCTAAAAGTAAAATCCAGCTTCACCTGTGAAGCCAACCGAGGGTTTTGTGACATCACAGCCAGTTATCCCTTGTCCAACCGTGCTTTCTTCTCTTTGCCTGATTAGGCACAGATTTCAAGAATTCTTTCTGATACAAGTCTACATACTAACTGGAAGAAAAGAAGGAAGGAAGTAAGGAAAAAGGAAAAGAAGGGAGGGGAATAATTACTAAGAGCAGTTGAAGAGCTACAAGTCAGACATTAAGGTAATCATTTCTGAATCTATCAGACATTGGTTTTCATTACACCAGTAAATTGTAATACTCACCTCAAAATGGATTAAATTTGACCAATAAAAAGACAAAATAATGAACATAGAAAATAAATGAAGTGTTCAAGTGTACCTGCAATAGAATCCTCAGCTCTAAACTCTCAGATGTATCTGACAGAACTTTCTGTGTCTCCAAAGTTAATATTTTTTTGTACTGGGGATTGAACTCAGGACCTTGTGTTTGCAAGGCAGGTGCAGCACCACTGAGCTAAATCCTGAACCAAGAAGTCACTGTCTTAAGCAACCAAGCTCTCAGCTCTCCAAGTAATCTGTGACCAAGCCCACCTTCATTAGTGGTGAAATGTAAAGTTGTCCTGGATCTGGCTACAGAAACCTACCCCTTAGTCATGACAATCATTTGTTGCCTGCTATATCCTCACCCTGAGGACTCACAGTGGGGAGAGCGTTAGCAGCCTGAGCATGGGGGTCTCAGAAGAGTGTGTACATGTGAAAGGCGATCTGCTTCACTCTCCTTGTTCCCTGCCATTCAACTGATTTCAGTAGTAACAGGATAATTACACAACTATACCCACTCCTCAGGACACCAGCTACTACTCAATTAGTGCTGATACTGGCACCATTATTGAGTGGTTACCACCAGGCCAGGCACATGGCTCACTTCACTCATTCCCTGTAATAACCTCAACTTACAATGAATCCATTTTCAGGTGAGAAAACAGGTTTAAGAGGTTAAATGACAAGTCAAGTGCCATGTGGAGAGAGAATACCAACTTAGAGATCAGAGCAGGCCTGTTTCTATTTCAGGAGAAGTACATCCGTCTTGGATTTCTGTCACTTACAATCCAAAGGGTACCATCCAATATAGAAAATGAGTAGAGTGGGCAAAACATGAAACTGCCAAGCCACAAGAAGAGCAGGCAGCTGAGTCTGAGAAACTCCTCCTTCTCTATGTGTGTTGCTTTCTCATATTGAGTGATTGATGGTATGCTGGACTAAAGTGATTGTTTCTGAGAATACAGGTCATTTTTATTTATTTAATATGTCTTCTTTTTTAGTTTTCTGCAAAACATATATGTTATTTACACAGTTTGTTTGAAGTGACACAGAAAACAAAGGCAAAATAAACATCAAAATGTTCATTGTCATTGCCACTTTACTGCTAAGGACCCCAGAAAACATAATGGACTCCTGGAAGTCAGAAGAGTAGACAAAATGTGCCTGGATCATATGCACAGATGACGCAAAATTTTCTGTCTCTCTCGTTTTCTCATTCCCTTTTCTTTTCAACCCAACGTAAGTCATAGTCTGCTTTATTTCAAAGGAGGTACAGCAGACAACAGAAAACAAAAATAGCATGTAAGATGCTCTCTTTCCTGGTTTTTATTTCCAAAATGTAAGCAACAGAGAGGAGTGAAGATTGGTGGAAGGAGGTAGGGTATGTGGAAGACGCCATGAACAAAAAGAGTTTCCACACCAGCCTAAAGAGACTCACCAGCAAGAGGACGGGGAGCACAGCCTCAGAGCACTGGCACCAAAGATTAAGATTTTCTTCCTCTTCTTCTTTCCTAAGTGTACATTATAGAAGTGTGTACAAAATTAAAACACCTTCCTATTAATTCATGCAGTGAAGAATGCATGAGTAAAATCAGGAAGCATTACTATTAAGAACTATTTTATCATCAACAAAAGCCCCACCAAGCAAGGACCCTTCCCAAAAATTCTAAAGATTAAAAGGACATAAAATCAAAGATCTCAGTTACTCCTAATTTCAAGCTACTCTTTTAACTTTACAGCTCATGAGAGAGGGAGAGATCAAGTGAAGTGAGTCCTATGAAGATATTTTTGGTACTTTGCTTTCTGGAAAGCTTAAGGAAACTGCACTTCATGTCTTATCTGCATAAATGCTCAGACTTGGTTTCTGCATCTCTGCTTACGGATGTCACTCACCAAGGAACCAAGATGTGTTTTCTCAGCTTTTCCTCCTGACCCTTTTCCTGTCAGCTAAGGCTCAGCCCAGGTCTACAGATAAATTACATCCTCCTCCTTGTAATCTCAACTGATTGAACCCAAGAAAGGGTGCAGAGTTGGAAGCTAGGGTGTGGGAAGGGCCCCATCTTATCATCTGGTTCAACTGTGTTAACTTTAAGGTTTTGTAAAATAAACTTTTCTTTGAATACTTTTAGATTTGCAGAAAAGCCATTAAAGTAATACAGAAAATTACTATATATGTCTCACCCACTTTCACCTTCTGTTAAGACAACATTACGGGTACATTAGGGTTCACTAGATTTTTTTCAAATATCATTAGTTTTTCCAGTAACACCATTCTCTTATGCCAGGATCCAAATCAAAATACCACATCCCATTCTGTAATTTATTTTTGTAAGCTCAATTTTCTTTTTAAAAATATATACATAAGGCCAAGGATTTAGCTCAGTGGTTCCGGCGTCTGCCCGGCAAACACAAGGTCCTGAGTTCAATCCCCAGTACCACATATCACCATGCAGGGCGAGGTAGCTCATGCCTGTAATTCCAGCACTTGGGAGGCAGAGGCAGGAGGACTGCTGTGAGTTTGAGGCTGGCCTGGGCTACATAGCAAGTTCAGGATCAGTCTGGACTACAAAGTGAGACCCTGTCTCAAAAAACTGAAAAAAAAAAGAATATATATATATATATATATATACACACATACATGCATACATATTCACAGCTGAAAAAATAAAGTGATCAGAGATGACTTATAACAAAGAGAAGCAGGCTTCTGACCAAGCCCTCCTCACTTCCGGGTTCCTTATCACAAAGACAATGTGATGTTCAATGTCAATGTTCTCATTTCTTTCAGCCTTTCTCCCTTCCACCCAGTTTCACTGTCCTCTGAACCATTCCTCATACATGCTAGGCCTTTGCTCAGACTCTGCCTTTGTCGCATGTCCCCCTCAATGAAGTCTGACCTGAATACCATATTTTAAATCATAATATATCTCACATGCGCACTAACACTTTCTCTCTTTTTCTGCTTTGTTCTTCTTACCCCTACAACACTATGTATTTATTTATTTTGTATACCATATCTCCTTTCCCTACTCAAACGTAAAACCTAGAACAGAGCCTAGCACACAACAGACACTCAATAAATATTTGTTGAATGAATTAATGAATGAATGAATGGACATTTACAAAAAAAGAAGCAGGTGGGAAGACTGTACGTTTCCTCCTCTCCTCCAAGTCTGCAGCATCTCTGTAGTTCCCCATCCGACAGATGTAACAGAGTCAGTAACAAAGAAGAAATGTGAGTTTTCAGAGTTCCACACCCAGCATTATAGAATATAAAATGATAATCTTATAACTAAAAGACAAAAACCAAATAACTGAAATACATGCACTCATACACCATTATGCTTCACTAATATTCTCAGTTTTTATTAAATCCATATTATTAATATGGATATTATTTGTAGTACTTTAATTATTCATAGCTAAATCATCTAATGTAGCATTATGTCATTTCATTTTTTTATTCTGAAAATTTTCACATAAAACTCCCCTCACTACAAAAACATTAAGAATCTGTCAGCTCATTTCTTCTCTGGGCCACAATCTCTCCATGCACTCCTCTGCCTTGTGCTTTTGTGTTTTTACCAGTTTAGCTTCTTATTCATAAGGCTAAGTCTTCCAAAATTCTATAATCTCTCGATACAATTTTCCATATACTCTAATGTGTCAGGTGACCCATTTCTTGTTATTCTCCTTCCTCTTGGAGCTGCGTGCCTTCTGCTCCAGGCTGAATTATTCTTTTTCTTGAGGCATATCGCAGAGTTGTTCCTCTGAAACTTTCCTTCCCCATTATCCTGAATGCTCTCCTGTCCTTTATTTTTTAACCAAAATATCAGTACTTTTTAGATATACATAATAATAACATTCATCATAGTCTTGTCCTTCTTCTGTGACCCCTTGTTTAGTTATTCCAATCCTTCTCTTTCTTGGTGTGTTTTTGTGGTTCATAGCTTTGGGTATATTTCTGAGAAAGAATATCATGGAGATAAATGTTTTTGTGTATTTAAACTGGTCTATTCTCAGACTTGATGGACAGTTTAGCTGGACACATAAATTCAGGTGGAAAACTACCACAGTATATTGAAAGCATTATGCCATGGTCTTCTCATTTTTCAAATTGTTATTGAAAAGTCCTATGTTATTCTGCCTCCCAGGCCTTTATATGTGACTTATCATCCTTTTTTGTATTCCTCTCTGGATTCTAGGGATTTCTTTGTGTCCTGTGGTGTTTGCTGATTAGTTCATCTGTTTTTCTCTCTGGTAACCCATGACTAGTTACTCATATGTAAAGAATGAGAGATTTAAAGGCTATCGGCACTTCACTGTATCTAAGTAGAGCTTGTAGATTAGCAGGGCCTGCCTTGACATAGAATGATTATGCATGGATTCAGGCATTTTATTGATGAATGCTTCTGTCAGTATTTTCTCTTAGACTTGTCAATTTCCCCAGGGAGAGAAAATGATAATTTTATAACTAAAAACCAAAATTCAGTTTATTTTAGGCATTTCTGATGAACTTAGTGTACTGGAAGAAAGAGGTCTTCTTGGCCCATTGACTTGTACTTAATCATACTCTTTTCAACATGGTACTTTTGTTCTGCCTTCTGCAATGATGTCTTCAGTTCAGCTTTTATGGGACTTGAGAAGATGTGGGGGGACTGGAGAAGTAGATCACTGTGGTGTCCCTGCAGTTGTCCATCAAGAAGATTACACTGGGACAGGACTATCATAGCATTTGGGGGCTCAGTCTGGAGATGGAAATGATGAAGTTGGAGAGGAAACTAGAGCCACATTATGGAGAGTTTGAGTCTATTCTCTCAGTCACTGGCTCAGATGATTAAAATCACTGGAGATCTTTAAAAGATGCCATGGATTTCATCAGACTTTATATGTCAGGACATCAGTGTAGAGCCCAGGCACCTACATTTTTCAAACTTCCCACATAATTCCATTAACTAGTGTCCTTAAAGAAGGAAAAATTTAGACACGAGAACAGACACGCACAGAGAGATGATATGAACAGAAGTATGGAGACGACAGCTCTGTATAAGAAGAAAGGCTTAGAACAGACCCCTCCCAGCCAACAGAAGGAGCCAACCTGGTTGACATCTTGATCTCAGACTTCTAGTCACTGAAGTATGAGACAATATACTTCTGTTGTTTAAATCATTCAGTTTGTGGTACTTTGTCAGCCCCAGGAAAAAAACATACTTTTGGAAACACCATCATGGGTCCAAAGCTTTCTCCAAGCCACCTCCTGAGAGGTCTACAGGCAGTGATTTCACATTGTCACCCACATTTCAGAAAATTTTCTACCTGAAGTGTGAGTGGGATGACTTTTCTGAGTCAGTGGCTGGTTTATGAACCAAACTGTGGCTAACACCACAGAGGAAAAAGGAGACTCAATTATTTTGGGTTATTAACATCCCATGATGGCTCATGAGGATTGTGAGGACCTGCAAGAGATAGAACAAACCACAAAACAAAAAATGTGAACACTAACTGTTGTTCAGTGTCTTGGCCTGTGCTGAAATAACTAACCTCTTTGGCTGACCAAAGAATTTCCAAGAATCCAATACATGAAGGTCAACAGTATAATGGCTGATATGATTTCATGGGGCCAGAGACAGGTGAACTTGCCCCAGAACTCATTCTTGGCCTCTCTTGCATTCCTGCTCAGCTCAAATCTATGGCTGCTACTTAGAGCTTTCCTTGGTCCCCTTGGATCTTTCACCTGCCAATGTGCCCAGTGCCAATCCTCACTTTAGTTCCCTACCACCTCCTAACTTCAGTACTGCCAAGCTTGCTAGAAAAAAGTATACCAACCATGCTGCCACTGGGTCTGCTATATATCGCCATATATTATTATTCCTTTGAGTTCTTCCTTAGTTTATTTTTTAAATGATCCGATGTTTCTAAGAAGCTGTTCTTTTTTTCTTGTGTTTTAACTCTACAATCTACCTTCAATCTCTGCCATCTATTGGAATTTTCTCTAGTTTTCTCTATTTTTTAATAAATTTAGACCTTTTAAAAAGTTGCCAAAACTTGAAAAGATTTTTCATAGCTTTTACCAGCTTCTCCAAACATTAACATGTTATATAATGAGTACGTTTAACAAAACCAGGGAAATTAGCATTATTACAAAATGATTAACTACAGACTCACAATTTCAACAATTGTTCCACCATTGTCTAATTTCTAAAACTATTCTTTCAAAAATGGCTTTCATTAAACTCATTTTAATAATTTTTTCAAAATGTCTTAAATTCTGATAAAAGTCAGGAATAATGAATGAAAAACTTAGAAACTATTCAAAGCTATAAAAAGGAAAATAGCCTCCCTGTAGTCTAACCAGAAATAAAACTACTAAAGTACAGACAAGGGACAGAAGAACATGGTAAACAACACCACTGTAGAGATACAGTATAATCAACAAAATTAAGACTGTAGATTTCCTTAAGAAAAAAGAAAAAAAATCAAGAAACATAAAAAAGTTGAAAGGGAAACTGGTATCTTAAGATATTTATAAGATAGAGTAAAAAATCGCAATATGTAAACTTTGCTTGCTTTCAAATTTAAATAACTTCCAAAAATTCTAATACATGAATCTATGAACTGTGCCACACCTGCTTGGCGAGCTCAAGGTCTTGAGTTCAATTCCCAATACCAGAAAAAAAAATCTATTTACCATGAATATTTATTTGGTGGTACTGAAGAATTAACTTTTCAGTGTGATATTCCTATAATGTTTATATTAAAAAGCACTCGTTTTAGAGATACCTATGGAAATATTTACAGGTAGGGTGTGGGTGGGGATACAGGTGAAACGAATTGGCTATGTATTAACGATTGCTGAGTGATGGATGAGTCAGGTTCATTAAACTATTTTCTATACATTAGTGTGTGTCTTAAAATTTTCCACCATGACATATATTTTTGTGGAAAAGGAATCCTTATTTCTTGTTTCTCGTCAATAAGGCTTTATCTTGATATTCACTGATTAAACAAATATTTATTTTAGCGTCTTATTGACACATCTTATTAAGCCTAGTGTTAGTAAATATGGTCTTTGCCCTCTCAAAGCTTACAGCCTAGTGTAGAGAATATACTTTCAGAAGGAAAACTAAGAACAACTTAGGGCAATATTTAAC
>PVIR01042404.1:0-12264 GCA_004026965.1 Petromus typicus | reverse complement strand
ATTGTGTGATTTTGTGCATTCTTTCCCTAATTCTTATATACATTGTATTATTTTTAACCTTTTACTTTAAAATAATTTCAAACTTATAGAAAAGTGGTAAAAATAATACTTTTCCAGTAGATCCTTATCTAGCGACTGATTACATGAGATTTTAAATTTTATTCTGTCATTGTCAAAACTATTCCCATATTATTAATTTCTGAAGTATTCAAGTTCATGTGCATGCATATTACCTTTTACTGTTAAGTATTTTTACACTTAAATATTTTTCCTAAAAACAGTTATACTATAAAATTAATACTGATTTAAATATTATCTAATCTGTAAGTCTTAGTATCACTAATTTTTCAAATAATTTCCTTTATCATAAAAGAAAGAAAAACTTCTAATTCAGGATCCAGTCCAAAATTATGGTTGACATTTAGTTATAATGTTCTTCCTATGAACTGGGTCTCAAGCCCTTCTTTCTCTTTCAGCATCCTGGCATTTTTGGAAGTACAACTCTTAGCTGGGCATGTAGCTTATTAGCAGGGTGCTTGGCTATCCCGCCTGAGACTATGGGTTTAATTCTTAATAGCACACATACACTCGAGTGTGTACAAAGGAGGAAAGGAAAGAAAGACGAGAGAAGAAAGAAAGGAAAGGGGGAGGAAGGAAAAAATATAGGCCAACTATTTTGTAGAACCTGTTTCAATTTGGCCTTTTTTTAAAAATTATCTTTATTGGTACATTAAATATACACATCATGATTGCACTCCATAATGGGGATTTGTACCAGTATAAGACACAACTTAATTCTCATTTTTTCCCATAGCCCCACCCACCCTACCACCCCCCCATATATATATAATTTGTTCCTTACTTTTTTGTTACAATCTCAACATTGTGCCCTTTCACCTTATTTTACATTGAGCATTTTCTATTTCACAATATATAACATACAATGCTAGGACTCATTTACATCTTCATTTTCTCATACCAGAGAAAAGATACGATATGTATCTATCTGTGACCTATTTATTTCACTTATGAGGATATCCTCAAGATATGTCCATTTAAGTAGAAATGATTCAAATTTATCATTTTTTATGGCAGAGTAGTACTTTTGGCTTTTGTGGTGTTAAAGGATAGTTTTCAAAAGACTAAGAATATGATATATAAATATAGCATAGATACATATTAAACATTTTATTTAACTCATTAGTGCAGGAACTAGTAAGACATTGAAAACAGTCTAAAGAGCATGTGAGAAGCTCGACACGTGGCAATTTCACAAGAGATGTTAGAATGAAGTTCCTGGGTTAGATTCAAAATTGGGGAGTGCCTCAAAGGGTTATAAACCATAATCTTTAAGATTAGCCTTTTTATTAAAGAGATATAACTTGCACAACTACTGAACAAAAATCTACATATAAATTTCTGGCCTTTAACAATTGCAGAATAGTCTGTCAGTAGTAAGACATGTTCTTTCATCGTTGATCAGGAATGTTAAGATGGAAAAGAATGAAGAAGGAACAGTATGCACTTGGAAGGGCCTCGGGCCTTATCAAGGGCATATTTGCTATATGTTGAAGAATCTAGTAAAAAACGGATAAGAGGGTTTTTGAAGTCTGAGGTGCTCAGGACTCACATACCTAAAGTGTGTGCTGTCATATTAAGGGGGTTTGCACTAGAAGAGGACTCACCCCACCAGCTCAAGGTAGCAGTGTTCAGGTCACTCCTATTAGGTCCTCAGTTAGTGTTACTTCTCACTCCTGCTGTGACTCTCCTCTGCATATCTTGGGTGACTTCCTCATTCTCCTTTTTTGAAAAATATTTTTTAGGTGACACTTATATCCTAATATTTTTTTTTCCTTTCCCATCACTTTCCTGTTTAATCTATTAAATTAAAAACTCAAAATTTTAAAGTTCTGAATTAGTTTTTTTATATATTAATTTCATCGGTGACTGTTATACATACATTATAATCATGTTCAACATTGAGAATTTGTGCTTGTACATGGCACATATTGACTCTAATTTTTTCTCATTCCCCTGTCCTTTCTACAATCTCCCTCTCCTTATATATAAAAGCTTTGTTTTCTTTTTTAACCATCAAATTTTTTCTTTCCCTTCTTTACTTTCCCCTGCTCCCTTTCTCTATGAACATTTTCTTCCTATTTCAAAATATCTGTCATACATTCTGATTTTCATTTACACCTTCAGTTTTTCATACCAGAGAAATGACATGGTATTTACACAACTGTGTCCTTTTTACTTTGCTTATGAGTATGTCTTCAAGGTACATCCATTTAGCTATAAATGGCTCTAATTCATCATTCTTTATGGCTGAGTAATACTCCATTTTATTTTAAAAAATACACATCTTGCTTATCCACTCTCCTGTTGGTTGACATTTGGGCTGTTTCCAAGATTTAGCTATTACAAACTGAACTTCTATAAATAAATCAGAGTCTATATGTGCTGATATTATATGAGGCTTTTAAGTCTTTTATGTATAAACCTACCAGAGAAATAGCAGGGCCAAATAAGACTTCTAATCCTAGGTTTTTGAAGAATTCCCACACTGATTCTATGTACCCCCAAGAGTGGAGAAGCGTTCTTTTCTCCCCACAGCGCTATCAGCATTTGCTGTTGGTTGTTTTCATGATAGTAGCCATTCTTTGGGGAGTGACATGGAATCGCAGTGTTGTTTTTATCCTCAGCTCTTGAATGACCAGTGATGTTGAACATTTCTTCATATGTCAATTAGCTGCCTGTACTTCATCTGAAAAGTGTCTGTTGTCAGTTATCAATGCATGACTTTTTTCTGCAAATTTTGTTGTTGATAATAAAATGATACCTCAAAGAAGAAATTTAATTTTCTGTGCTACACACAAAGAGAATACTAGATAATACTGCTTATGAGTAAAAATATACAGTTAATTGCATAGTTTTAAATATTTTTATACTCTGAATTATATTATTTGAGTCTTAAATATAATATATCTCATTATTGTGTTACTATTATAAAAGAATGAAGTATTTAAAATATGCATTGTATTTTTGTTGTGTTATAAGATGGCATAAGACATCGAACCTGCAGCCAAATTTGAGTTCAGTCTTGCTGTATATCAGATGCTCTAGGTTAGTACTGTTTAAAATCCTCATGAATTACCATGTTGCCCAAACAATAGTTTGTTTGCTTGTTTTAAATTTGTTTTGCTATATTTATTGAAGTTTCTGATTTTCAAAAGTTAGGGAAGGTGGAATGGTGTCTTTTTTTTTCCTGTGTGTGTGTGTGTGTGTGTGTGTGTGTGTGTGTGTGTTAATTTTTATTTTTATTAGTACATACTTGCAGGGAATGATTAAATCCATCACAGAGAGCTGGTACATTATTCTACTATATCTTAAAAGATAATTCTTCTTACCACATATAAACTTTTCAAGCAACTGAATTCCAAGTGAACATGTTTACTAGAAAACATAATGAAAAAAGGCAAAAATTTGACATAAATTTACTGGTCAGTGATAATTACTGTTAATATTTGACATTAGACATTTTTCTACTTCTTTTCTATCAATTTATATTTTTATATTGAAAGTCATTTTACACACAGCTGAATGTCTGTATATTCACAAAACCACTGCATTGATCTTCTCTTATATAAGTATACTTTCTCAAGATTGCTATGTAGTGACTGTATAATACTTCTAAGGGTTAATGTCTCATGATTCATTTAAATGTTTCTTAGCTTGAAGCTTGTTTTTCCCATTTGTGTTCACTTTTACAAATCTTACCATTTGTACGTTAAGAGTTCTTTCCATAGAAAAGACTTCCGTAAGTTTAGGGATCTACTTGGCACTAAGAACATGTCTAAGACTCTTGTCAGGACAGTGTGTATGAATCTGTATCAAGATGCCCTAACCGGATTTGATATATCATACAGTCTTTTTCTAGTAACTGTTTTATCTTCAGCATTCTTGAACATAGCTTAGTTGAGCAGTTTCTCAAATGTTAATTTACATCTAAGCTTTGTATTTTTGATCATCTGTGTCTTTTTCAATGGTAGCAGCTACATGTTTAGATATAAGTAGGTTTAGTTTCCATTGAGTACATGTTTGTATGTGTGGCCCTGCAAGATTTCCTAACCTTCACTTTGACTTTCTGTTATCTCATTTGTAAAATGGAAATATAATAAAAACTCTGTAGAATTATGAGGATTAAACGAGCTAATATTAATATAATATTTAGCACAATATCTGGCACATGGTAGATATTCATTGAATGACTTTTTCATAATTCTTACTAATATTATAATCAACATAATACCAAATATCTATTTAGGAAACAGGGATTTTTCTATTTAATTACATGATCTTTTTATGGACTGAATATATTAATCCCTTGTCATATTTATTCATTGATATACTTTCCAGCTTTCTTATTACTGGTTTAATGTTTGCTAAATTATTTTAATTATGCTTCTGTGTTTTGTTAAAATGAGGATCAGCATCATTATAACAGCATTTATTAGAAAGGGAAGGAACCATACCTCTTCAAGTATCCTGTATCAGCCTGATCCAATGATTAGCATTATTAATATCAAGGGACAGAAATGTAAAGAGGCTTAGAGAAGCTACTTTTCAACATGGAGACAGAAAGTCAAGCAGGGAATGCACTCTATAAGGATGCCAAAGCATATTGCAGTTATTTTAAAAAAATAAATGCTAAAATATTTATCTGAATAACCATTTTTTAAAAAAGAAAGAAATTATTATATCAAAGCACTTCCTGCACATCAAGCATCTCTGAAACGTGGCCCTTACAGCTTTAACTAAAATCCTTTCATTATCATTCCCCACCCTTCTCATTCATTTTATTCAACAGTGCTTGATTTAAATACTGAAATGTCACCTACCACTTTGCTTCAATAACTTTCTTTTGGGTTGAACTGAGATACTTTTATTTTCCCAACTTATTTTCCTTGCAATTTTTGACTCTTTCAATTTAATTACTATAACACATTGTTTGGTAAAGGAAAAGTGAGAAAAGATTAAAACATTGTTAGTAACAGAACTATAACGTTTGCTGAAACTTTTAAAAGACTTCCTTCCTTACCAATACAGTTGTACTATATTTAAATTTTTAAATGGCTCAGTAAAATGTGCCACTCAGAGTAGTACACTTAGAAAGTGTGTAGTTTACTTTGTAAACTTGCATATGGCTCAGATAGCCATTGTAACAAAACACTAAGTTAAACCATGAGTAAGGAGGTCAGTAGGAACCAATGTTTGTGCTGGTTGTTAATCCTAATTATAGCTTATTCAAACTTAATATGCTGAAAAGTTATAAAATGGCACAATCTATAATCCTTATTTATAGTTCAGTGACTAAGTGCATGACATTTCACTATGTAATCTAGTAGATGTTTATTTAAGCAGCTATAGATATATCCAGATCAGCACTTGGTGAAATCTAGTGCTTATGTAAATCCCCTGGAAAGCTTGTTCAAATGCAGGTTCTGAGTCAATAGATGTGGTGGAGCCTGAGATTCCTAGTTTTTAGATGGTTCACAGCAGAGATTACTGCTGTTGCCCCACAGACCATGCTTTGAGTAACAAAGAATTGAAATCAGTTCACAGGATAACTCATACAATACAAATGCTTGGTCCTAATTCCAGAGATTCTTCTGTAGCATATCTGAGTTGGGACCCCAATATTCTGTATTCTTCAGAAACTCCCATATAGTAATGATGCTGTGAATAAGTGCAAAATAATTTGAGTAGTTCTGACTTACTAGTGCTCAAACTCCCCACATTTCTAACACAAAACCAAAGTTAATTGTGGTGGAATGAAAAGCAGTTTGTAGAAATCTGAGAATGTCTGGCACACTATTCAGTTCTCTGCCACAAGCCCCTCTGTAGGTCTCAATTATCTTTGCTATAAAATGGGACAAATTATTAATGCTACACTCACATATACCTAGCATAAAAACCAGAAGGGTCCCTATCTTATTTTGACCCATAAATTTGAAAAATTTTAGCTATGTCTCTCAAAACATTAGCAAAACCCAGAATAAGAATAAAAATGGAGAGTTCATGTCATGTACAGAGACATTTAGAAATTACACATCAAGCCAACAAGTACATTAGATAATAAAGTGAATTACTTACTGTTGCTACAGTTACATATTCAAGGATAACTCATGAATACTTCTCAGTGCTACAATTTGAATGTAATGAACTGTAGAAAATGGAAATAAACACATTTATCGTAGGAAATAATACAGTATTTATCACATGTGCCATTTTAGAGGTTGGGCCTGACAAGTTCATGAATTAGTGTGTCTGACCACAGCCTCCATTCCCTTGGAAATGGTGTTCATTACTGAAGTCAGTAGCATTCTACAGTCCTTGTTGACTTGCAAGTGCAGCCTCTTTGCATTTTGAAGCAGAGAGTGATATGTAGAAAATCCTGTGCTTGGGACCAAAATAGTGTTAGTTATATGACTAGATGTTTGGAATTATGCATCATACTCTACCAGGGTTGAATTCTGAATCCCAACTGACAATATGATATGTGGAGACTTCTGAATTTAAGAACTCATGGAAGAGAACACTTTACCTGAATCTAGGAAAATACTGCTTTTGTGAAAGTAAGCAATTGACACTTGAGCTGAGTTTGACTCAAAATGCTTGATTTCTGGGATAAAAATGCAGAATCTAACAACATTTCTTCTAAAAACTCCAAAATATATATATATATTTTTAGGTTTTTTGGAGACAGGGTCTCGCTTTGTGGTTCAGGCTGGCCCTGAGCTCAGCCTCAAACTCACATCACAGCAATCCTCCTGCCTCTGCCTCCCAAGTGCTGGGATTACAGGCGTGAGCCACCACGCCCGGCACTGTGGTATGTGGTACTGGTTGCTGCTGGGTGTGGGTCTCCACATCCAGTATTGTTATGTGGTTACCGGGGAATCGAACCCGGGTCCTTGCGCTTGTGAGACAGGCGCCGGAACCACTGAGCTAACTCCCCGGCCCAAAACTCCAAAATATTTTTAAAAATTAGTTTATGCTAAAGTTATATCAGCTTCAGAGAGAAAATCTTGTGTCAAATCAAGACACAGTCATCATCCTTTTGATTCTTTGAAGACATAGCATCAAAATATAGGCTTTTTCTGCACCGTTAACACAACTTCTGTTCCAGATATACATGATGTCACACAACATCCCTTTCAGGAAAGTTAAAGAATAGTCTTTCTTCAATTTACTGCCAGGTTAGAAGAAAATCAGGTGTCTCTCCAGAGAACCTTACATATCTTATTTTGGCTGCCTTAACTATGGGCACTAAATTTACTATTCATTGATAAAACTTAACATAGGTCAGAGTGTCTCTATATTGTAATTTCTTTCGTTAGATATTCTCTTTAAATTAAGTTCACTGATTTAAAATAATCAAGTTACATATGAAAGGAAAGAACAACCATTTGAATGATTTATCTCGAGAGTGTCTTTAACACAGATGGGAAAACAATGTGCATGGTAGAATTTTGTAAAAACAAAACCTGTCTAAAGAGCTTACATTTTATCCACTTTGTGACCCAACATGGCCGCTGGTGTTTCAGCCATCATCAAGTAAGTACATTTCAATGCAATCAGAAAGAAAAAAAGAAAAGCACACTTCTCTATTTCCCTTCCTCCTGTGTTACTTGGAGGTTATTGCTACATCTTGAAAACAACCCAAATGTCCATCCACTGGAGACTGGATAAAAAAGCTGTGGTTCTTCTACAGAATGGAGTATTACTCTGCCATTAAAAATGGTAAGTTTGAATCATTTCTACTTAAATGGACATACCTTCAGGATATCCTCATAAGTGAAATAAATAGGGCACAGATAGGTACATATCACATCTTTTCTCTCGTATGAGAAAATAAAGATGTAAATGAGTCCTAGAATTGTATGTTATATATTGTAAAATATAAAATGTTCAATGTAAAATAGGGTGAAAGGGGAAAATGTTGAGATTGTAACAAAAAAGTAAGGAAACAAATTTTATGTATATGGGGGGGGTGGTAGGGTGGGTAGGGCTATGGGAAAAATGAGAATTAAGTTGTGTCTTATACTGGTACAAATCCCCATTATGGAGTGCAATCATGATGTGTATGTGTAATGTACCAATAAAGATTTAAAAAAAAGAAAAAGAAAAGCAGAAGAGCAAAATGGGATTGTGTCCATTTTGCAACTTTTGCAACTTTTCCAGAGCTTCTTTGAGAATTTGGTTACATGACCAAATCTACTGGGAAATGTGCTGTTCCCATGGACTTCTGGGAATTCAGGCATCAGAAAACTCTGGTAAATATTGAATTTCTGTTACATTGAAGGAAGAATAGAAAAGAGATAGAAGAACTCTCTACCACAAATTCTTTGTTGATATTAGAGTGAGAACTTTTAACTTCCCACTATATAATAACACACTGAATCTTTAAAATTTTCAAATATCGCATGCCACACTGAATTGATCTTTATTCAAGTACTTTCTACATTTCAAACATTGAGATCTTACCTCTCAAATTAGCATAATTTTTAACAACAAAGTAAATAAGATTTTTAAATAGGATCCAGATAATGACTTCCAGAATTGTTTGTGTATGATTTGGCTTTGTTTGACGATTGAATCAATGATGTATTTTCATAAATATTGATTTCCTTTCCCGATGTTTTATGAACTGAGTGGGAAGGGCCATTGTGTTCAGTGTTTGTTTTATTTCCATTTATTCTAAGTGCAGCAGTAAAAGTGCATATTTCTTGATTATTTGTATTTTAGACCAACTTTTCAGAGATTAAATTGAGCAGAAGTATGTTACAAAATTGACTGCATTTGCAAACTGGCATTTGACATTTTCTATTTATAAACATGCTACCATTTATACAATATCCAGGAAGATTTTGACAAAAATGAATTTATGTGTTAAACAGCAAAGCTTATTTTACATTTATACATATGTATACCTCTCTCTCTCTCTCTCTCTCTCTCTCTCTATATATATATATATATATATGTATATATATATCTGTGATGCACTAAATCTATAGTGTGGCACACTAAATCTATATACCTCTCTATATATAGATATACAAAGATATATAGATATATCTGTGGTGCATTAAACTAAAATCATTTAGTCTTCATGGCCAAGGTCAAGTACATTAAAAGAAAATGCATGTTATGAATACACATTATTAAAAACAAACAGCCATTGCACAGCAGCTTTTCATAATCACCCCTCAAAAACGAAATTCCTTTTGCAAGTTGAATAACCATAATCTTTACTAACTTAATTGAAAAAAAATTTCATGTTTAAATAACAATTTTACCTAAGGATCTATACTTAATCTTTTACACTGACAGTAATTAATAGTTGATCTTGGTTTGGATGTGGGTTATATATCAATATGTTTGTGTGTAAGTGTGACTGTGAATAATTAAAAAATATTGCAAATTGGAAAAGTCGAAACTGGAAATGGATTGAAATGTCTGTTAATTATTGTTCAGCCATGAAACCAATGATGCACTTACTTCTTCTTTGTCCAACATTAATAGGTTTCATATTATTAGTAGTCAATTCAGGGTGGAAGGGAAATTTTGGAAAATTTCATTGTCCAAATTCCTTATGATCAGCCAAGCATCTGTCACTCCTGACTGTTTTTAACTTCTCAACTAGTTTTCAAAATGTGTTGTCCTGTAAAGTAATAAATGGCCCAAATTTTCTACACACTAATTAAAATTCCATTTCTCATGAATTCCTTAATCGAGTGCAAGTCATTATGTGCTTTGTTGATTCTTAAGTGCAAAGATAATTGCAATGGGCAGCATGAAAAGGGTTTGATTATTGCCTGTCGACTCTTGTGAATTCTAATAGGTCTAATTGCATAGCATCAATTCATCATCTCAGCATCACTTCTTTTTATTATGAGCTCTCCGAATTGTAATGTGCTCATAAAGAAGTGTTGTAGTATATCAGAGATGACATGGTACCTGGCCTATTAGAGTGTGCATCTTTTACCTTGTGCAACTCTTGAAATTAAAAGTTTATTATGGAGTTCCTTTTCTCTGAAACTAATTTTAAAATGTTTTTGTATTATGAAATTAATTCCATCCAATAATCTACACCTGAATTTGCCTTTGTAATAATTCCATTAAATGATTGCCAACACTTTTTTTTTTCCTAAGGTTATTCCTATAAATTCAGAACATAATGTATTAGTTGGAAAGCATTTATTGGACTTTCTAATGGAAATTTTTGATGGTATTTCTGAGTTTCTATATCACAGTTGTTAGTCTAAAGATGAAAGAGATAAAATACTTCCATTGAATGATGATGTACGACCTACAATCCATTCCAATTACAAGACTAAAAGACCACCAGAAATTGACATGTGAGCTCTTTATCATTTCCACTTTGAAAACTGAGCAGTCTACCATAGAGAAGAAACCTATACATTAATCAGTTGACAGATAAATAACTAATATTCCATATACTTGAGGGAGCTTATCTAATGGTAAAGGCCACAAATCTAGGAAATTAAATCCTCTATCAGGCACTGTACTTTAATCACTATCCCTAACAATTTCTAAGGTTATGAGTAATAATTTCTAATTTTTAGATTTTTTGAGACAAGTTCTCACTTTGCAGTTCAGACTGGCCCTGAGCTCCCTATGTAACCCAACCCAGCCTCAAACTCACAGCAGTCCTCCTGCCTCGGCATCCTGAGTGCTGAGATTACAGGTACAAGCCACCATGCCTTATGGTATTTGGTTACCACGATTGAACTCAGGACCTTGTGCTTGTCAGGCAGATGCCAGAACCAATGAGTTAAATCCTCAGCCTTAAAATTTTAATATAACAGTTTTACAGAGAAAGCTGAAAATATCACTTGGATTACTAGTTTACAGCAAGGCTGGAATTTAAAAGCAGAACATTCCCACAGTTTTTATGCTATTTTCAACACACACTGTAATATGATTTAGTGAAATGAATGTTGTCAGAAGCAATAACACTGAACTTTGGGAGGAGGGTTATGTTGTTAAAGTGTGACTCTTAGTTAACCTAAAATTTAAATCAAACTTCAGGTATCTCTATTTCTTTTAAGATAATATAATCAAAGTAATTATAATCCATTCCAGAAAATGAGTCAATTTTGTATGCTTGCTTTCTGGCAGATAAGCAAATTGAAGGGGGAGAGATGTTTTAGTTATCTATTGTTGAGTAACAAACTGTCCCAAAACTTGGAATAACTCAATAACTATTTTATCAGTTTTGCAAATTCTGTGTGATAGACACATCATGTGTCTCTGTGCCAGAATGTCTGTGGACTTACTGAGAAAGACTTGAATGTTTGGGAACTGGGTCAGATACAAGTCAAGTGCCCGGTATATGATGCCTCATTGGATGGGCTCAGCTAGGGTGGTCTACCACTGTGCAAAGGTTTGACTTCTCACTGCATGGCACTGAGCTTTAGAGTGAGCATCCAGACAGCAAATATTTCAAGAGTTGAAGGCAGAATATGCAGGCTCTTCACCTTCCATTGGGAGTCTCACAGCATCACTTCAGCACATTTTATTGGTTATAAGCAAGTCACTGTAGCCATCTGAGGTTCATGGGGAGGTGATTTCTAGCCTAGCTTTTGATGAAAGAGTTGCAAGGTCACACTGCAGAGGGGTTGGAGGTATGGAAGATATTGTTGTGTCCATTTTTGGATCATATACACTGCCACAGGGAATGAGTCAGCTTCCTGTTATTGCTTGCTGTGCAGTAAAGCAATTTGGAAGGAAACAGTCCCCCTAGCAGGTATAAATTATTGTCTTAAACATCCCTCTGAAGATTACTTTAATAAGAAGATATCTTTTGGCTTTGTGTGTTTGTGGGATGAAAAACAACAATACAACTTGATTCATTTTTCTACAGAGCAAGTGTTTGGTTCATTTAAAGAGGATCCTTCCAAATGCACAGTTTAGATATAAATATTTTATTAAGACACTTGAGCTCATTTTCCAACATAAAGAATAAAGGTAAAACATGATTCCTAAATTTGCTATCCCATACAAAAATTGAGATGCATCCTACAGTTCAACCCACTCACAAATAGCCATTTGATAGATTGAATGGTGACATACATAGAGCTATCACTTTTTACTTTGTTGAAAGTGGAGATAAAATTTGTTGAAGAGAGGAGATAAAATTTACAAACAATAAACCATGACCATGTTATGTACAGATGA
>PVIR01042402.1:0-12252 GCA_004026965.1 Petromus typicus | reverse complement strand
GTGTGTGTGTTTGTTTCCAGAAACAGCCAGCCAGACTAGCAGTGGGTCAAGTTTGGCAGATATCAAGAGAATAGTTACATGTACTTTAGTGCATATGTTTTTCTATATTATGTTAGAGGATGTAGTTCAGACAAATTTTGGGAAGAATGTGATCATAAGTAAGAGCTCGATGAGACAGCTAAGGATTTGATTGACTCTGAGTTCTTCTCAGAATTCAGTGTTACCTTCTAACAACTGACCACATCCCATAAAAGCTGAATCTCTTATCTGAAACAGACAAACATGGAGAGGTACACAGCGATGTGCTGATTTGAAAATACACATGTTAGAAATCACCTGTGACATACTATTCAGTACAGAAGTTCGCAGAGCTTTGCAAACATCAGAACTGACTGGAAACAAGTTGCGTAGATCTAGGTTCACATATACAGTTCAGGCAAGTATTCCAGGCTTATAATACTTGTGAAGAGGGCGCTCTAACGCCGGAATCGTTTTGTATTCCAGTGTCAAATACGATATGAGGTAGGAGCGTGACAGAGGAGCAAGGAAAGAGTTTAGTCTGTGAACTTAGATTTTACCCACTAAGATGACTTTATATGGCTGTAACAGAATACTCAACTAAACATAGACTAAGGAAGGAGATATATTACTGCATCTTATTCCTGCAATTCCGAAAGTAGGCTGTTCCAGGTTAATTCAGCTCAGTGACCTCGGAAATCTACACTGTCTCTTTGATTCTGTGATTCTTTTTGTTTTCCTTTTATGCTCGAAAGATGCCTTCCACAGCCTTAAGCAGAGCAGCATACAAAAGCAGGAAGAAAGGACTTAAATCTGGACTGATCTATCTTTAGAAAATAATATCAAGAAAAACTATGTTTTTATTTTCTGAGAAACCCATGTTCCCCCACTCCTCTTATATTTCGCACGCCAGAACTTCTACATTAACATAAAGGTTCTTTCACATGTCTCCCAGACCTGGGATGACTGTCAAAGAGGTACAGGGTGACTGAATTCAGAGATCAAGGTTCGCCCCTTGGGACCTATGCTGCCACCTTATAACTTCTACAGGCAAAGAATAGGAGGTAAATATCAGCATGGACTACATGATCTGAAATGGAATGTAAAAGATCCTCTTTAATATTTTGCAATCTTGGGAACAGTTGGGAATCTGTATTCCTTTGCACAGGAAAAACAGCCTGAGTGGCTTGGACAGAGAGGCAATGCAGTTACTGTAGAACTTTGTTTACTGAGTTTACTTCTGGATGGCATCGCTGCTGACGAGAGGTCAGATGCTTGTGTCTTCTTAACAAAGAGTGATAACAGGTGGGAAAAGTGAACTCACAGCCATGGATCAGCCAGCTGGAGGGCATTTATTTTAATGGCTACTAGTTTAATGTTGATTGATCTGGGCAACTGACAATTTGTATTTTTATAAACACACACATACACACACACACACACACGCACACACACACAAGAACATACACACTGGCTCACCCTTATATGTGCACAGAGCTAGGAAAGGGGGGTTTAGTTTGCTCTTGTTTGGAGTTTATTATTGAAGTATGTAGGTATATATTGGGGTCAAAAGTCTTCTCCTATGTTCATACTTGGTCCTTCTGTCCCTCTCTGAATACATTTCATGTGGTTATTGACCATCTTATTTGCATAAAGTGTAGAGCTGTAGATCTCCAGTCTGAGGAAAATTGGTACTGAGCCTGAACTAGGCTGCTGTATTTATTTTGTCTTAAAAGGAATGAAAATCATGCATTATACTCATATTTCTGGACACACTGCTAGTAGCAGTATTAACACATCACATATTTTATTGCAAATGTCTTCTAGTAAACACCTGGGTTAGTCTGATAGATGACTACAGCCTGGTGTTTCTCCTTTCTTAAACTTGCTGAATGCACCTGGATAGAATCATCTCAAATGAAATACGAGTGAACTCCAGGGACTTCAGAATCTTAAAAATCATAGTTTTTGTTGAGGCATATCATTTCACAAGATGCTTTAACTACATTTGGAATTTGATTTCTTTTTAGAGAGTAAGAAATCATTTACTCAGTATTTGGCTAAATGTATTCTGTCAAATACTACATAAAACACCACTAAAATCATTTTGTGATTTTAAATAAATAGAAAATCATGTTGTCAATACGTATTAAAATCTCAAAAGGGTTTTAAGACAGAACACTGTTAAGTTTCTTTATTCCAGCATTTCTAAAGCATATTTGAGTAAAGATTACTTTCATCTGGTAACACATCATGAAATAGGCCTCCCAGGAGCACAATTTAAGAGTTGCAATATTCGTTGAAATTTAGAAAAATTGGAAGATATTTTTTAAGTCATCAGTCTGCAAATGAATGCTGCAGAGGTTAAGGTACCAAGTCAACCAAGGGAACAGAGTGCCAACAGCAGTGATCGTTTGAAAGAATAATAGTCTAGCAAAACGTCTTAACTATGACGGGAAAGTGAGATTTTAGAAGTATACTGTGGTCAGGATGACATTTGCTTGAATTCAAAGTGTTAAAGAGCTTAGATTTTATCATGCAGCATTACTTGTGGAACTTTAGAGAGCTAAATATATGATCTCCAATTTACAATAATGTGATTTACAATTTTGCAAGTTTACAATTATGCAAAAGCAATGTACATCTAGTGTAACCCACAATGTAAGTTTTGAATTGTGATCCTTTTCCAGATTGTGTGGGCTGGGGCTGTGATCTGTAGCTTTAGTCAGTCACACGAACACATTTGTAAACAGTGCATATGCTATGGTCTCCTGTGCTTCTGAGCTATTGCAGCAGGCTGGGTGGATCAGATCCTGTATAAACTTTCAATGTTCTTTGACTTGTGGTATTCCAACTTAGGATGGCTTTATCAGGACAGACCCTATCACAATCTGTGGAACATCTGCATTTTGAAAAGGTCATTTCACCCTCATGATGCTTGAGTTAGTGGTGGAAGAATCATTAAGACAGCAATACAATTGTCTACGTGACAGTTTGTAAAGCAAGAACTAACGCAGGTGCAGTGGGACAAAGAGGAGGTGAATATTGAAGGAATTCTTAGAGAACTAGAATCCATGGCCCTTGAGGATTAGTTCTACCCTGAATAAATAATGATATTCAGAGCAGTGAACAAATATAATCACTCTTTACAGGTGAGCAGAATGTCTTAGTGGGTCATATGATGAAGGACAAGAAATAAAATCAAAACCTAATAAAATCAAAATCTCTCTGATCTCACTATCTCTCTAGGGAACTCCACCACTAGTTATCACTCCTTTTCTCTCCACTCTGCTCATAATGGCTTCCTTGATGTCACTTGATTACATATTTCCTCCTACATGTCCTTT
Source organism: Petromus typicus (assembly GCA_004026965.1). Classification (NCBI taxonomy): domain Eukaryota; kingdom Metazoa; phylum Chordata; class Mammalia; order Rodentia; family Petromuridae; genus Petromus; species Petromus typicus. The sequence goes on along the minus strand of PVIR01042402.1, from coordinate 8,887 downwards.
ACATTTTCTGTTCTTTGCGTGGGGTGACCTGTCTGTCTACCTAATATCTATCTAAATGAGTGCCTCCCTCACTCTCCTCAGGTCTTTAGTATCTAAAGTTCCATTGCTTCTCCAATTTATTTTCTCTGTTATGTTCTCATTAGTGCATGTTTTTGCATATCATGCTTACATTTTATTTATTTACTGTTTATTTCTCCCACTAAAATGTAAACTCCATAGAAAGAGGAAAGTTTATCTACTTCGTTTGCTACTGTCAGCTATTATTTCTGGAAGACTTCCTCGGCCACACTAGATGCTCAATAAATATCTCTTAAATAAATGAACAGCAAGCTCTATGGGGCAGGCCTAAAAGCCCAATTCACAGAATGATATTGGAGCCTATTGATATTATATATATTTTTCCATAATTTTTATTCACTTTGAATAATTTCCCTTGATCATTATAGTGTATAACCCTAAATTTTCTATCCAGTAGTTTTGCACAGATGTAGTTGGCCATGAACTATACTCCTGTATATAGTTGAAACTAAGTACTCATGGAAAGTTAAAAAAAAATAGAACCCAAGACTCATAGACATTTGGGGAAGGCATTGAATTTCCCCTATTGTTCTGAGTATAACTAGATACTATAAAGATCTTATGCAACAAGATAACCTCATTTAACATTTGAGTAATTTAAAATATCTATTGTACTGTGCAGATCATCTGATTTTATCTTCACAAAATTTATGAAATATTTTTAATTTTATTATACTGTGCTTTCTAGGTAGGCAGTTGCAACACTAGAAAATACCTGTAAAATATTAATATAACAATATATCTTTGGTGTTTTTCTTTGTTATTGTTGCTAACATTAATTGCAATAACAGCACAATGCTTTGCTAACTACAAGTCACATTTGTAATTGATTTATTCATATTAATTTATTATTTTTCACAACAGTACTGTAAGTTCTATACTACTGTCATACTCTTTCTAGAACCTTAAGTTAGATGAAGTTATTGTCTCAAAGTCACATAGATGGAACAGAATCTGTTAAAATGAAAAATAGTATTCCTGCGTGCATGTGTGTACGTATATTTACTTACTTTACTATATCACTGAACACTCTTGAAACACACCATGTAAAGTAGCAGAAATAGGGTGGTTATTCACTTTCCCATTCTGACAGACTTTAACAAACCAGTATAAAGTTTGCCATGATTTATCCTATTAGATTGGTATCCCTTTATTTTAAAATGGTTAATCTTTTGCAGGAATGGGTTTTTTAATGTTATCAAGAATTTCTTCTGTTTATGCATGAGGTCTATATTGTCTTCTAAAATGCTTCCTAATTAATCATATTAATAAAATTTCAAATATTATATAGCTCTTAAGTTTCAGGAATTAAAAACATTATTGTGCTCATTCAAACCACAGGGATACATCACCTCATACATGATATGATGGTTGTAATACCATTGGAACAATGAAGATATGGAGAAATTTAACTTGGATGGAAAATTTTAAGTCATATACAGTATGATGTGTTTTCATATAAAGAATAGTATAGTGTTTTCTCAAAATAAAATAAAAATAATTAAATTTTTTAAAACAATTTTTAAAAAATGTAAAGAAGAATTAAAATAGGACTTAGAGATTCAAAATGAATGAAATCAGTAGTTCAAAAGATGTTTTTTGCAACACTATTCATAGCAGTCAAGATATAAAGTCAGCAAAAATGTATATTATTGAATGGGTAAATAAAGAGAGTGGGATACAGGAGAACGTGCAGTCTTTAAAAAGAAGGCAATACTGACATTTGCAACATCATGAACAAATGTAGAGAACATTATATTATGAACATTATATTAACTGAAGCAACTAAGACACCGAAAAATAAACACTTCATTATTTCTCCTACAGGGTGTGTCTGAAGTAGTCAGACTCATAAGTGCAGAGAGAAAAATGCAGGTTTTCAGGGACTAGTGTGAAGGGAAAGGATATTGGGGTTCAATGAGCTTCCAGCTTCAGTGATGCAAGATGGATATAGTTCGGAGAACTGTCTTCAGACATCGTACCAATAGATAACAATACTGTAGCTTACACTGAAAACTATAAGAGGACACACCTCAGACTGTATTCTTACCTCACTGGAAACTTACTGAATACTTTGTTTATACTTCAAAATTCACTTTGTTGATTTATTGTTTACTAGGTGTTTTTAAATTGAATTCTTTATCAGTACATATTATGTACACATCATGATCACTCTCAATATTGGGAATTCATACCAGTATATGACAGTGTTTTTGACACTTGAATGTATACTTAGTAAGTATATTTTTATGTCAGAGAATCAGTCTGTGTTGGAAGCTCATTCACAAAGGTTTTCTTCTCTCCTTGTGTGTCAGTAAGCTGTATAGACCATAACATCACATTTTTCTAAAGCATAGATCACAGTTTCTTAATGTTAGCTTTATTGGCATTTGAGAATGTGAGTTGTCGTCTTGTAAACACTAAGGAGTTTATCAACATCATTGGCCTCTCATGGCTCCATGTCAGTAGTACCCAAACTATGGTTATGACAGGCAAAGTTATCTCTGTGCAGTGCCAGATGTCCCTTGGTTCACAAATCCACCCTCCTACACATGCGTGCAATGTTAGGAAGTAATGGTGTAAAGGAATTCTGCTACTGTACTTATGAGGCTGGTGACATCTTATGCATTAATTATATTATTTATTACTATAATTGTAGAGAATTATGGGCTACAATGTGGTAATCCAGCTCACATGTGAAATGTGTTGATCAAGCTAAAATTTGTAATGATAGTATTAGAATCAATAACTTTTCAACCTTCCTATTTTGAAAGATTTTGATTAACACATAATACTGTATGTATTTGTGGGGTCCAGCATGTTATTTCAATGCATGTGTACACTTTGTATTAGTTAGGGTTTCTGAGAAGAACAGAATGAGTAGGAAATATATGCATAACTATGTAGGGAGATTTACAGGCTCTGAGGCCAGGGATTCTACAGTGGCACCCTTTGAGGTCAGAGGCAGAAGAGACTATGGTGGCTGCCTGCATCCAGTTAGCTGGTATATCAAGGAGTTGCTCAGGCCAACAAGATGGAAGCTGTAGAACAAGAGAGAGTAGAGATGTAGCATTAGTCCATCATCACAGGCTTTGAAGGCCACTGGACAGTCAGTCTGGTGCTGGTTTGTGTTTTAAGGATGAATAGTGGAGACCTGGAAGCTCATACTCAAGGGCAGTGGCAGCAAGGAATGCACACACTGAGCAATGCTGGAGTTCCAAAGAATGGGCATGAATTCTTCTTTCTACTGTGTGATTCATCCAGGCTTTCACTCTGTTGGTGCAGAGGATCCAGGGCTGGGGTGGGTCTCCTTCCTTCTGTCTGTTGCCCTACCTGTCAATCATGGATGGACACACCCATTTCTCATGTCCCTGATCTGTCAAGCATTCGTCACTCCACCCAAGGGCTCATAGGTGTGTACTGTCCCATTCACAATACTTACTCTTTACATTTCCTTGTCTTTGTCTTTGAAACCTCCAAACTCTTCTCTTCTACTTAATCATAAAATATATACAGTCATGGAGTATTTGGAACTATAGTGACACAAGTGTGTTTTGGAATACTAACATTTCACCTATCTCTGTGTATCTGAAACCTATTATACAAATTGTCCTCCCCATTCCTTCCTAGTCTCTAGTGATCACTCTTCTGCATTCAGTCATGATTCTAGCACGCACATCTGAGAGAACGTGCAACATTTGTCTCTCTGCACCAGGCTATTTTACTGAACATAACATCCTTAGCTGACAGTCTTTAAAGATGATTTTCTTTAATAGAATTTCCTATTGCTTTCATAATTATCAGTCTTTCCAAATTTTTCAAGTTTTCTACTTTGTGCTAATTCTGGTAGTTCTAAGTTGCTTATAAAATATTTATTTCCTCAAGGGTTGCTTAATTATTAATAAAATCTCCTCTATTATCAGTAATATCATTATTTCTATTTCCAATTTTGTGTGAATTTTTGCATATATTTTCTTCATATTTGCAGGTGTTTGCCTATTTAATTTTCTTCCTAAGCTTTTCCAAATTTCCTAAAGTTATTTCCTGATTTGTTTTTGTGCATCAGATACTGAATCCCATGGATTAAACACCTATTAAGCTATAATAATGAGCTAATTTCAGGAGACAGATTTGCAAGCCTCTGGCTACAGTAATGATAAATTTTTAAAAGAAAAAGGCATTGCAGTATGTATAGTTGATATTGTGAAACAGAAAATATTTAAAAGGAAAGAAGGTGTAGGGTTAATTAAGGAGGGGAAAGAGAATGTGACAGTAATAAAGAAAAAAGGAAACAAAGATTATGTACAGAGGGGATGGGGGTGCAGGGTGGAGGAAAAGGGGAAAAATGAGAATCAAGTCATGTCATATTCTGGTACAAACTCTTAATGTTGAATGTGATGATGATGTGTATTCATAATGTACAAATAAAGGTACAAATAAATGTACAAATAAATGTACAAATAAAAAAGACAGAAAAAGGCATATATTGGGTATTATCAAAAGATAATGAAGGCCACCAAATATTAACTGCAGGTTAATAGGGAGCCTACCAGAACCTCAACTTGACAATCTGAAGTGAAGTGATCTTAGATTTAAATATGTGGGACTCATGATTAATGTCTTACAAATTCCAAGGTAGGACAGATGAATGTGGGTAAATCTTAAGACTGGTTAGGTTTTAGATAGTGTGACGAGAGGTTCAGGTGTTTCAGGTGGGGAAAACTGCAGGAATAAAGTCTTAAATTAAAATTCAAAAAGTCTCCTTCCATATTGGAAAAGAAAAATACTGTACTTTTAAAATCTCGAGCTTGACTGACAAGAATATGTGTGTGCTATATGAAAATGAGGACACAGAAGTAGTTAGAGGGCAAAAACATCAAAGTCCACTTTCAATCATACTTATTCATTATGTGTCTGCACATATCATGTACTTTCTGACTCTCCTCTTCCCTTTATGACTTTCCTTTTTTGAAGTCTTACACTCATTTACATAACTAGAGGGATTTTGCTGGTGCCTGAAGAAACCTGCTCTTAATGTCAAAAAAGTGTTCCACCCCCCCTTAGTATAAGGGTTATGGTCATTGTACATACGTTTTCCAAATTACTTTTATGAGGAATGGCAGGTCTCCCTTTGGACCCATATGATTCTTGGCATGATTTGCAGTTCTGCCAGGCAGTGCACCAAAGGAAGTAAGTCAAGGTCAGGATCACTGAAAAGGAAAAAGAGGAAGTGATAATGTTGTGAAATGAATCTGAACAAAGGATTTGGCTTCTTTTTTCTCTCTCTAGAAATTAAAATGGTTTGTCTTGTGATTGGAAGTGTGTGCAATGCCTTTCAAGTTACCTTTTGTACTATTGTTTCCAAAGTTATAAGGAGACTTTTGAAGTTCTTTGCTTGCATCCATGTCCCAAAGGACAGGGGAATCTATGATGTGAAGCACACAAGTCATCAAATCCCCGTGCCAAGAACTAAAAGCACTTGGTGACCACTTGGCTATTTTAAGAGTGTGACCTATTTGCAGTCAACATGGGCACTCCATAACAGTGCCTGGTGTTTACACAAGCACACTTATGTTTAGTTTTGAGAATCTTTTCAGTCTTGTGTTGTATTCTCCATGCCCATGGTTCCCGTTCACTCTTCAGTACATCACACTTGTTACTCATGGTGTGCATGGACTGGGATTCCTCTTTCATTTCAGGGAGAGTTTGCATTCTTTTACTGCGATCAATAAAACACCTATCTCCTTGAGCTTGTCTTGTGGTATTGTAAGGCTTGTTCATTTATCTTTCCAAGTAATTAAGAAAGTCATTGAGGAAGGGAATGGTGATATTAATTCTTAAAGCTAAATGCCTAGAAAACTTACGATCGAGTGTTTTGGCAAAGACTGAATGGTGCTCTCACTTCTTATTTGCCTGAATTCCCCATAACTGTGCCGTGTTGTGCAGTCTTTAACGAGGAGAAAAATAATGTGATGATAATAAAATAAAGGAAACAAAGCTTATGTATATAGGGGGTGGAGGGTTGTAGGATGGGAATTATAGGAATGGGAAAAATGAGAATTAAATTCTGTCATTGTGTCATATACTGGTAAAAATTCTCAATGTGTAATGCAATGATGTGTATATATAATGTATCAATAAAAATTTGACTTAAAAAATAAAGTTCATGGAAACTTTTTCTTCAGCTTGGGGAAAACACTCACCTTTGATCCCTTTGGAACACTAGGTGTTTTCTTTCAAATAAGACATATTGGAATTTATTATCATTTTCTTTTCTATGTCTGTTTCCTGTGATCTTTTGAGGGCACAGGTTGTATCTGATTCATCTCTGTATCTGCAAGTCACTGCACTATTTGAAGATTCAGTTTCCTCAATTACTCAGTAGAAACAAAATCCTTATTCTGCCTACTGCAGGGATTTGGCACAAAGAGTAAAATTTAAATAAAGTAATGACAGTGAGATTTTAAAAAACGACTTTCAGTGAAAAGGTATGGGTGATTAAAAAAGAAAAACAAGTCAAAGAATGACCTTACTTTATCTTTCCTATGTAAAGCTGGAGTACTCTTTTTTTATATATAGAAGATTGAAAGATCTTTTTCATAGTGAGACACAACACAGGCCTAGATGAAAGGTGAACCACTTTGTTTCTTCTGTCTCTTCTAATGAGAGAAGGCTGGCAGTCAGGGCCCATGGGGATCACCTGGGAATAGGGAACAGCTGAAGCTTAAGGGGCAGTTCCTGGGGGTGCAAGCAGCTGAGATCAGCAAGGCTTTGTAAGTTTCCTGTAAATTGTCTCATTTAAATACAGTTTTTCCTACCGGTGGCACAGAGGCCCTGCCTGGTTGTCTGGTACCTGGCCCAGAAACAGTCGGAATGAAGACAAGTGTCCCAGAGTTTAAGAGCCTGATGTGGGAAGGAGTGTGGACTCAGTTGCTTAGGAAATGGAACAGAGCAGCCTCGGGGCCCGGGTCTCAAAGCTGGTTTAAGAATGCCAATAAAACAAAAGCCCGGAGGTGTATTAAAGTCTAGGGACTCTTAATGTACCTCTTTTATCTCCTGCATTTCTTTGAGAAGTATTTTCCCCCACAAACTCCTAGCTTCTTTCTAAAGCAGATATGGAAGGCAGGGCTGGAGACTTCCTACTGAGCTTTGTTCCAGCCAAAGGCTCTGTGGCACCCAAAATTCCTCGTCAAAATAAAGCATTGTAGGTAAAACCTTGTCAGTCTCTTTTAGACATAATTCCATGTTTGAGCCCATATACATTATATTCTGTTAGTTATTTTTATAGGTTTCTGTGGACCAAGCTCCTCCAGCAAACTGATCTACTCTGATATTGATGCTACTATGATAATGATTGTTCACTGGCTTCTACTATTTAACTGCTGCTACCCAGCCTTTATTTTTCTGAGATTTCTCTTATCTACTTTGCTATTAGGGAACAGAAACCAGTAACTGCATCTGCTAATTTCACCTCTGGCCTGTCGATCATATTATATGAAGCTCCATCTTAGACTAGTCTGAGAATTTTTCCTGTTAGCATTGAAGAAGAAAAGAGTCCTTTTGTGAAATGCCTACAAGAAGGATCATGTGGCAGGAAGTTGTGGGCAGCCTCCATGATGTGAGATTTCTAGCTGCAGCAGATCAGAAGCCAAGGATCTCAGTACTGGAAAGAAACAGGTGCTCCCAGTAACAACGTCATTTTCTCCAGGAAGAAGTTCAGCCTGCTTAGCACAGTTACCTGTGGGAGATCCTGAAGCAGAGGACCCAGTTTATGCCATGGCTTCACCCCTACACATAGAAAGTGTACAACCATAAATGTTTGTTGTTTTAACCAACAAATCGAGGCAATTTGCTACACAGTCATATAAAAATCACTCAGCCTCCCACTGAGGTTCTCAAAATTCTCAACTTGATTCTTCCTGGGTCATTCTCTAATGCTTTGCTACATGGATTATCCCCTGCACCTTTCTGGAAAATATCATGAATTATTAAGTTTTCTGGCCACATATAATAAACCTGCTTCAGCGTGTCTATTTCCATGACCTTTTGGGGTCATTCCTCCACCATATATCATGACATTTATTTTTCAATTAGACACGTTTGTGCAATTCTCAGGAGCTATCCTAGAACATGTTATTAATTCACCTGGGATTTTTATTGACAGTTAAGTTCTTAGTCTTGAAGTGTCTTTCCTTTATCAATAAACTTATCCATTCCAACTGTATTCTTTACCTCTTAATTCAGTATCTTCTGGGTTTAGTCCCAAATGTACTCGGTGTGGTTTTTCAGTTCAGCCAAAATATACTGGTTTTTTCTTCCTCTGCTAGCCTGGTACATTTGAAGCAGGTGATATTATGACTTCTTCTCCTTAGTGATTTGATTATTGACCAGAAGGATGAGGCAATGAAGTGAGCTAGTTATGAGCAGGTCTTGAATTGTCTTGCAAAGCTCATGCATTGTCTTCAAGCAAGAAGTGAGTGTTATCTTAGTACAGAGGAGTGGCCTGCTCAGGGTGTGTAGGTGAATCTAGGAAAATTACCACTTCCAGTCTGTCAGCATGGATGGGCCAATCTGAAAGTTCAGTCCTTTTCCTTCCCTATGAGTGCACTGCTCTTATTTTCCATAGTCAGGCTTGAGAACTCAAGTCTCTCAAGTGCTTGTACCATCATAACTATATACTGGGTCAGATCTTTCTCTTTTTTTCTGCCCAAAAGGTGGAGAAGAAAGTTTCTTGTTTGCTAGCAAATGAGCCCTCTGGCTTTCTTATTTTGTTTTTAATTGGAGACTTTTTTATCATCACCTTTTCATT
>PVIR01042401.1:0-12210 GCA_004026965.1 Petromus typicus | reverse complement strand
GAGCAAACAAAATGATTTACATATTAAACAGAAGTAGGAAAAGTCTCTCCATTGGGTGTTAGCTCTTGGTTCTTAAATTTACTCTTGTATCATTCACTGGTTTTCCAAACAAAATCAAGTCCTTGACCTGACATTGACCCTCTGTGATGTTAAATGATTGCCGGGTAGAACGACGCAGTAAAGTACTTACTTATCTAAATAGTCATGGTGGTTTCACCAGGGAAAAAGTGCACACTCCTTAAGATAGCTCAAATATCAACTATTGATTAATGATTTTCTAATGTGGTATACTCATATTAAAAATGAATGTCCCAGGAGTTCTATTAATCAGTAATTATTTATATGACAAAGAAATTAGTCTTCTCTTTTGTCTGTCTCCAGCTCTGCTGAAACTAAACCAGTTTGCATAGGCAAAATTTAAAACAAGCCTCTATTTATTCTAGAAGGCAGGGTGAACTGACAAGGAATACTAAGTTTTGTATTTTACTACTGGTATAGTGCTGCAGGAGAACTAATTGGTTGAAATATATTTGCTTGTGGTAAAAATCTGTTAGATAATCCTAAGGCCCAGGGGGCAGGACTTGCATACTTTTCTAAATTGCAATATCTTCCTTCTGTGCTCAGGTGAATAAATGACTATATATATTTTTATATATTATATATAAATTTATATATAATTTATTAGACTATATAAAATAATGATAATTGGTAAGGGCCTGGGTTCCAGGAAGTATAACTTACTCAATTTTCTAAACTGCAATGACTCCTCCACTGCATGAATACTAAGTAGACAAATACAACTTATGAGACTGTTCATAAAAAGTCATGTCTTTTACACGTTCACCTGAATACAGAAGTGGTGGATATTGGAACTAGAATCCAGACAGGAAACTAAAGTCCAGTGTCTCATTTAAATTTTATAAAACTTTTATGATCTTCCAACCACTAAGTGAAATAAACAATAGGGAGTCTTAAATGCAGTAAGGATTTAATGAACTTCTACTGAAAGTCACGCATGACATCACGCCTGGATCCCTGTCTACACAGGCTGCTTATTGCCTTTCACCTGTTCAAATGCAAATCTCATCATCTGTTTCCAACCTAAAAGTCATTCCTGTCAGAGGGAGGCCTCACAGTTCCCTGTTCCTCTTCAGGAAGACCTGAGGTTCCCTCCCTCCTGCCTTCAGGGATCTGCGCCAGTGTCACCTCCTCCAGCACACCTTCATTCATTCACTATCTCCCTCCAAGGCATAAATTCCAGGAAACAATAATTTAAAAACATGTATATGTTTTCCCATGTTTGTGTTTTGAGAGACACATGTTTGATAGAAGGGATGAAATGAAAAACTTAGTTTGTCATTGAGATTTAAAGAGGTTTTAGGTTTAAGACCATATACTAATTAGCAGGACAACTGTGTCTTGAGCTTCCTGAGGACCAGCCAGCCCTTTCTGTGCACAGAAACAGAAACCTTACTGCAATCCCTCTCCTACAGCATTTTCCAGAGTCGATATTTGTACCAAGGAGGCCTTTCGGTGTTTTCTCCAAGTGTTTAATTTACTAAACTTATTATCTCTATTCTTGGTCATCAGCAAAGCAAAATCTTCGAACAGGTAGTTAATTTCTCTTGATGCCAAGTTCCCAGGCAAGCTGGAAGCCCCCTCCAAGATCTGCCGTCACGAACACTCTACTTGTGTTCTGCGCTGAAAGTGCTTCTATCCTGAACCATTGAGTACTTGGTCCCCAGGCTACTACCCTGTGACAAGTGAACTTTGGGTAAAGGGCACATTTTACATAAAGGGGGCAGTAATAGGACTGTAGTTTCCTTTTCATATAAGGGAGATACTCTAAAATGAACTTCAAGTAGTGAGACACAAAGAAATAAGAGCACATTTTCAGGTAGAAAGTATACTTAAATATTATCAAAAACTTAGAAAGTACAAAAGAGATGTGTATACACTGTCTTACCATATACCCACATTTAAAATTATCAAATTTTAATAAAATAATTATCAAATCATTTTTTATAATTATGAAATAACTATCAAATTATTTTCTTGAGAATCATTACCAATTTTTTTTCTAAGACCACTCTCCACCTTTCTTTCTAATTACAATCACTCCATTTAGAAAGACTGGGAATAAAAGAAATGCACACCTGTAGAAACCTAACCAATATAGTCCATGTGCAACAAGAGACATAGAAAAGGCAAAAATGTTAGAGGCAGGCACTGGCACCCCTGAGCTAAATCCCCAGCCCAGGGCAAAATGTTTGAGAACAGTTAACATAATTTTTCAAGAAACTTCTTCACTCAGTCCTTTTCCTGAGTTTGTCTTTTTGTAATATGTCAAATATTGGGGGGCCTAGTTGGCTTCGAGGCTTTCCATTTGCCATTGGAATTCTGGGTAGAAATTGAGATGTCCTCACCGTCCAGCTATCAGGAGCTCTTTCTCAGATGACTGCTTCCGCACCTTGGTATAGAGGTCTATGGTGAAGAGGGTGCTGGCGCTGTTGAAGATGGAGGTCAGGGAGCTCATGAGAGAGGCCACCATCACGGACAGCATCAGGCCTCGAAGTCCTAGGCCAGGAGAAGTGCAAACAATGGTTAGCTGTCATGATGCATGCGAGCTGGGCTAAACCAGAAAGCTGTTCATGGATAAAAGCATCACCTGGATCATTAATCAACTGATAACCCTAGGAGTTCAGAACACCATGGAGCATTTCTCAGTGACCTGAGAATAGTACAGAATTTAAATCTGAAATATCTAGGGGACATCTAATGCAATCCAGGTTTAAAAGAGAGGAAACAGTGTCATGTCTTTCCTTTAATGATCTCTTGTTTATAGGTCACGTTTCCTCCATCTTGAGAAGCTTCATGCGTGTCAGCGAAGAGAAAAAGCCGCAGAAATATTAGCTGATGTTTCTCCCTAGTTAACTCCACACCGTACCTGCTTAGCTCTGTACAGCATGTTGTTCTGTTTCAGTTTATGACAGCAGTTATCACCTTCTGCCGTTCTAATAACTTATTTATTTCATACGTATGCTTTATTTTCTATTTCGTGAAACTGGAGTGTGAATTTCAAGGAGTGGGAGGGTTTTTTCTGTCTACTTAATGATGTTTTATAAGCACTCTCAGAGAGGTTGGCATATGGTACAAATAGCAACAAATGAAGTCAATTGATAGATAAGCCCTAGTCTTCTGAGTGTGCAGGTCTGAGGCTAAACACTGCTTTTATTCACAAACAGGCCATTTGAGTTTTCTTGATTGACTTGGAAGACAGTCTTGAACCTGAAGGAGTGAGCATATTTCTGACAGAAACTATATTTGCTTCACTCTTAAATCTCCAGGCCCACTGTATGGGTGGTAGCCTGTGGAAAGTACTGAAGAAATGTCTATGAATAGAATTAAGTCACTGAAAGTAAGAATTGCTAAGGATTATACCATAATCTTCTTCATGGCCCATCCTTATAGACATGGGATCTGAGATTATACGAGCATGGATATTCACTCACCGGCAGGCATCAGCTCCAGCACCATTGTTGGGTAGGCGTAGTTAGTGCAGCCAATATCGACACCACAGTGTTTTATACAATCAGAAGGTACAACACAGGCCACCATATCTGAGGAGAGATGGGAAGGAGAGTTCAGGGAGAAGGGCTCAACCAGGTAAAACCATGTCCACTGGAAAAAGAGGCAAGAAGATCATGGGTAAGAAGAGACATTTGCTTGAAGATTGGAGATGAAACTTTGAATTTGATATTACAGTTTTGTCCCCCTCTGAGGAGAACATAACCTAATTTCTCATTCCCATAGCTACCCACCCATTGATTCATGGAGCAGGATTCTTCTTTTGAATACAACCTAGCTAGAGCTTTAAAACAAACAGAAAAATGTAGCAAAAGTGGAAATTCTGAAGCAAATAGCTTCAGAGACAAAACCACAGCAACAGTGTCATCATCATCATCATCATCATCATCATCATCATCAACAGCAGCAGCCAAACAGAAGGTTGGGCCCTTTGCCCAGGTGCAGTTAACCCACTGGGTTTCACCTAAGTATACAAAAAAATGTCATGAGTGACAGCCCATTGGTGTGACTGTGTCCTAAGGAATGATGCCTCCCATCTGGGCCAGCCTCAGAATGTCTTGCTAATTTTTCTTTTTCTCATTTTCTTAGACAATATTATGACAAGAGACAATGAAAATGGATAATTATCCAGAATAATAACATGGTAACACATTAGCTTCTTTTAAATAATCTTTTCCACCTGTTTTCAATGGAGTGATGTCTTTTATTCATCGCAGCTATGGTAATGATTGAGATATTATTTTGTAGTCTGTCACTGACATTCAACGTAATACTATCAGCATTTCTTCAAGTTCTGAGATGGTTTAGAGTCTCTTGCATGCATATCTTCCCATGAAGAAAACATATAATACTTTATTTGGCTATTCCTTATTTATTGGATATTTATATATTCTTTACTGTTATAGACACAGCAATGCTGCAATATGTGTTGATGACAGTAACTTTATAATTCATCTGAACAAGGATTTAATGGAATAAGCTGATATCCAATTGAGAAAACATATAGTGGATTCAGTGTTACCTATGGACTGCTATAATAGAGATAAATTTGATTAGCGAAGAAAAACCCTCATAAGTAGCTTCACTTTTAATAAAAATGGAAGTAGATTTCCAGGAAGCTCTTCAACACCATAGTTGCTCTCATCTGACTCAGAAATTAACATGCTTCCTTACAGCTGTCTCAGTCAAAACACTGCAACCCTCAAACTCTATAGTTCGCACAACTCATATTTGACAAATTCTACTCCGCTCTTTAATGCTATTCCACTGTGGTCTCTGGATTTCCTAAAATTAAAGCTACTCATGGAAACAGCTTCAAAGGCCCCCAAGGAGGATAGACAGTACGAAAGGGAGAAGGGAACAGTGTTCCAGCCTTTGACCCTCTACACAACCTGTTCCTTTAGCCTAGAACTCTGCTTTTACTTTCACGGAGAATGGGTTTTCTAGTTTACCAAGGTTTTACCGTGTCTTTATAATTGCTTTTCAGAACTCGGGGATAAATGAGAGAAGATGTGGATGGATCGCTTGCCTGTATAGAGGATACGGCTGATCATTCCCGGCATCACCATGAAGAACAAGGGTAGAAGCTTTAAATAACCACACATGATACAGGCCCCCTTCACATGAGACATGTCCTTGCCGGACAGGCAGCGCTGTACGATGACCTGGTGGGAAAACATGACATTCACAAAACAACCAGAGCATAGTATCAGTATTAATGTGATAATAAGAAATAATGACTGGGTTAGAGGGAAACAGAGGCCTTCAGAGTAACATCAGGATTTGAATTACTATTTCTTTGGCCCAATATTTGATCTCTGTGAGTCTCAAGATTCTCAGCTTATAGTAGTTATCTCTTGCGGGACATTCTTAGTATTCAGCAATACATGTAAGACTTAGTACATAGAAGACAATACATATGGTTATAATTAAAATATGTTTACAGCTTCCAGGCTGCAACTGAACAATGACATTATGCTTCTCCAGGTACAAACCTGTCCCATTTGCCTCCCTGGATAATCAGACCGGCTGTTTTGGAAACACTGCAGTCTAGCTGCCATCAAAACAGACAGATCACTGAGATGATCATCTACATTTTTTCAAAATTTTCTGAGAATTTCATCTCATATAATGTGATAGCATTGGATAACAGAATACATATAATCTTATAACTCCTACTTAAATTACAAAATCTCCTATATAAGAAGTTTCTAGTGAAGTAGAATTTCTACCACAAACCCACAACTTTTACTTTTTACTTTTACTTTTTTTTTTTTTTTTTGAGACAGGGTCTCACTTTGTAGTTCAGGCTGGCCCTGAGCTCAGCCTCAAACTCACATCACAGCAATCCTTCTGCCTCTGCTTCCCGAGTGCTGGGATTACAGTCATGAGCCACCATGTCCGGCACTGTGGTATGTGGTACTGATATCTGCTGGGCGTGAGTCTCCATGCCCAGTATTGTATGTGGTTACTGGGGAATCGAACCCGGGCCCTTGCGCTTGCAAGACAGGCGCCGGAACCACTGAGCTAACTCCCCAGCCCTCCCGCAACTTTTTAAATATTTTTATTCTCAAGGATTTTCAGAAAACAGCGATATATTCTTTTAGTTGTCTTTGGAGAAGCAATCTATTATAAATAGTATTCATGTCATTCAATATTGGGGAAGCAGGCAGTATTTTTAAAAGAAATTTGGAAGGACAGGACAGATCGCAGTCATTAGATAAGCAAAGTTAGATGTCATGTCTAAAGGCAGATGTGAGGACATTTATAAGAGGCAAGTTGAAGCATCAGGAATGCAATAATAGATACGATAGTTCCATAATGGCAAAATGATGCATTCTTTGTTAGGTATTTTGAGAAAATCAGGTTGTCCACAGAAAAATAGAACTTTGTCTGGTGACTTAAAATGGACAAAAGATGTGAAATACTTGGCTTGAAGTTGATGGGAATTATTTAGGCAGAAGAAGTATTCAATGGTACAAAGAAAAAATCAGTCTAAATCTATAAAGAAGAATATACAGAAAGCAAAAATGTCGCTGAAGATATCTATATATCTATCTATCTATATCTATCTATCTATATATATCTTCAACGACATTTTTATATATATTATATATACATACATTATATATACATGTATATTCATACATTATGTATATATATATATATATATACACACACACACACACACACACACACACACACACACACACAAAGCCAAAAAAATGTAAGAGAAAGTTCAGGAAGTCTACTAAAAAATAGAGCAAAGAGGCAATGAGGTAGGAAATGGGAGTAAAGATAAGAAAATAAGAGAACCCACTGCAGAAAACCAACACCCCCAAATACAAGGTGCCCATAGAAAAAATGGAAGCAATCAAAGGGTCCCCCCAAATTACTCATAACATCAATTTCCAGAGTAAATGAGGCTCATAGTTGCCTGTAATAACAAACAAAAACGAATCTGTTCAATGGAGCATTGTGATGAAATTTCAAAACCTGAAGGACAAAGAAAATATAAGCTACCAGGGAGAAAAAGGAGTCATATCTAGAGGATCAATGATAATTTTGGTGTTCCTGAATACTGAGAACAATACAGAAGATGATAAGTCTATGACTTTGGGAAAACACATTCTGAGAAGAGTATAATGGGCTAAAATAACATTTAAGGAAAGATAAGAAGAAGGACGTGTTCAACCACACAGATTCACAGCAAATTTATCTCTTAGGTCAACCACAAAAAGCTACTGGAAGATTTAATTGTTCTTACTGAAGAAGTAAAATGACATGAGACACTGGAAAAAAGGAGATGTAACTCCAGAGTTGATGGAGACCACCCTGAGTGAGCTAAAAATTCATAAGTTGGCCTTTCCTATGAAAAGTCTGAGTTTGCCTGTTGGCCCACAATGGCATGCCTAATGAGCCAGCAGTTGGCATGTGGGTAAAAGCAACTCCCCACATCACTGGTTACAGCAGAGGTTTCAATGATCTTTGACTCTGTGGCACCTTGGATGGCTAAGGGCAGCGTGAACTTGTACAGAAAATCTCCATGGAGGCAAAAGTCAATACATGGGAAATAACAAATTTCCCATCAACCAAAGACCTGTTCCGACTAGAATATCTTGTTGCCTTGTTGGGAGGATGCTGCTTCCATCAGAGTCTCCCCTCAGTGCTCCCTGCACCACCCTCTAACCCTTCCAGAAGCTGCATGATCAAGAAATAGTGGCAAATTCCAGGAAATAGTGTCTTAAGGGCTTTGACCGTCTTAGGCCCCCGTTTATGCATTAAGATCTTGTCTTGTCTTTTTCCAATCCATCTGCTGTACTCTTGGTCAGGTGACTGGGGGTCTGATGAGGCTCCAGTAGAGAGTGAGGGAAAAAGAATGCCAAAGGTAGGGGCCCTGGATGAGCAGCGAGAAGCTGAAGACTGTGACTCAGTGGTGAGTGGCAGGTGGGAGAATACATGATGTGTTTGTAAGTATGGAGAGATTTTGACAATTTTCAGTTATTGGAGCTTAGTGAGAAATAATCACTAATCCACATTAAAATGAAGAAGTATTAATTTCACACAAAAGAGAAAGTTAAAGAAGAATCAATCATAAATGTAGTATAGCTTATCTGAGAGTTATATTCATGTAAGCATGAAACAGGTACCAAGCACTGTTCTCTCCCAAATGGTGATTACACCTGGCGGAGGGGCAAGAAGTGTACTTGTGAGAGATTAAGAACTAGAAATTGAGAGTAAACTCTCATCACTCATCATGGGGACCATAAAATCTTAACTTTGGAAATCAGGGGGAGGAGTACAATGAGAGATCTGAATCACATTGGAATCAAGCTAACAGGCAAATTCTAATTTGAGAGTGTTTGTTCCAGTGAGGTGCATAGGATGGTTTCCAGATCACACTTTGTGTACTGTATGTGAATCCAGAGAATAGAAATCACTACTGAAATATTAAAAAAATTTTTTTAGGCCCAGGGATTTAGCTCAGTGTTTCTGGTACCTGTCTTGCAAGCACAAGGGCCCGAGTTCGATCCCCAGGATCCACATACCACAATGCTGGGCATGGTAGCTCATGCCTGTAATCCCAGTACTTGGGAGGCAGAGGCAGGGGGATTGCTGTGAGTTTGAGGCTGAGTTCCAGACCAGCCTGAACGACAAAGCAAGACCCTGTCTCAAAAACTATTTTAAAAAATTTTTTAAATATTTGAATACTGAAATATTTGAAGGAACTGAAAGTATTTGCCTCTGACATGCCGGAATTTACATAGTGTTTCAGTAGCCAGTATTTTTCACAAGAAGCCTTAGACAAGTGCTATGCATCTTTAAATGATATGTATGTAGAAAATAGAAACCAGACGCCTTCCTGGTGTGTGCATAAGAGCAACATACACCCCTCTTCCTTCGCTCCCTCTCCCCCCTCACCTGATCCGTACACCAGAACCACACAGCTGTAATGGTCATTCCAAATACTGTCCCTGGCCATGGAATGTCCCCCGTGACAGCATCTCGGAAGAAGTGGAAAGAGTCTGCCCGAGGAGTGTAGCAGCTGGGGCTGACAGTCAGGTTGTCCCCCTCGGTGACAGACGGGATGGCATTCATATACTTCTCTGTGAAGCTCTCGTAGCCTCCGACTTCCACGAAGGCTGAAAAAGCATTGAATAAAATGAAACACTGCACAGAAATCTGAGACATCTGATGTTTATGATTACATCTTTTTGGTAGAGCCTCACAAGCACCTCCCAGCGCCCTGTCCACATCCTCAGTACCACCTGCCAGATCCACACCTGTCTAGCACCTTCACTGGCTGCTGGATTAAGTTTCACAGAGTACATAAGGGCAACACCTGCAACTTTTCTTTTTATGGTGCTCTTTAAAATTTTGATTCAGTGTTTAGTCTTATGATAAAAAATAAAACTGGAAGCCAGTAGCCTGACACTGATGTCTCAGAGCTATCCTGAGTGGGGGGGAAAAATCCCCAAAGACTCCCGATGCTGAGCTAACAGAATTTATCTGTTGACATTTGCTGTCAGAAATCCCAGCTTCTCTAAGCGAAAAATGACCTCTCTTCCTGACTGAGAACCTGGCTGTTCTGACCTCGCTTGGGATCTTACACTGTCTTTTAACAATGTAACAGCAAAAACTTGGAAAATGAATGAAAAGAAGTTGGAGGTAGCACCTTAGATTTAATGAGAGAAAATAACCATACGCATTGGAAGTCTGGACTGGGTAGGTCTAGAAAAAATTATAATTGATCTTATGAAAATGAGCCTAGGCTTCTGAGACTACTTAGTATAGGTTCAAATGATACAAAGTTCATCATAAAATTAACAAATTGGAAAGTTCAATGGACATTCATATACTTCTTTTCATTTTAATGGATCTTTTACTATATGCCAAACATTATGTTGGGATAGTGCACAACATAAATCTACAAGGCAAGAACTTAGCCCAGAGGAGGAAACAGACAATACAAGGAAATTATTTTTATTGGCTAAATATAGTTTATAACAAAAATACATGGAAAGCTGGGTATGATGTAATCCCAGAACTTGAGAGGCTGAGGTAGGAGGATTGCTACAAGGTCAAGGTCTCACAAAATATACACGGAAGACCCTAGAAGACAAGAGAGCCTTCCCCCTCATTCTAAAGGTAGGAAAAATGAGACTTAAGAGACCACTGAAGAGATGTACTTCCAAAGTCAGAAAAAAAAAACAAATAAAAATAATGGCAGAATGTCCTGGATAAGTAAATATAATGTACAAAAGGAATTGACTCTAAGAGATGGCTTCAGAGTTAGCATGATGAAATAGAAATTTTTTTTTTAGATTTTTATTTATTGATTTTTTTTTGAGAGTATGGGAATCGAATGAACTAGAAATTTTTGCAGTGATAGAACTGTTTGAATTAGAGTTGTCCAATATAGCAGTCTCTGGATTTCTACTGGACACTTGAGATATGTCTAGGCAAATAACTTAAGAGCCATCTGTAACTAACTGTATCCCCATTGTGTCGAGATACCAAATTATCATAGTGTATTCGTAGTTTTTAAGTTTCTCATCTTGTGTGTGTACAGGTGGGCATGTGGTTAGGACTGATTCACTAGGTGCAGTTCAAATGGACTGAGCATGGTGATTACAGGGTAGGGCAGAGACATTTCCTTTCACCTGGGACATTTTTCACTGTGTGTGTGAATTGTCCGGGCAAAAATAAACCCACAAGCTACCAAAGGAAAATGAAACTTTGTAAGCTGTTAACTAGATCCATAAAGATTGGCTTTGGAACGACTTTGAAAATGAACTCAATAAAACAAATATGTGACACAAACTCAACCAAATGTTTCTATATACTCACAATGGATTAAACAGTGCATTTAGTAGGCTTCTATCTCATTCAATTAATATTCAGTTGTCTGAAGTTTTCCTATTATTTATCATTCATTTCAGGAAGGTTTTATATGAATGAAAGGCTTTTGTGTTTTTAATCCAATACACTGATATTTTTGTAAAATTATCAGCCAAATGGTATATTTTTTGCTCATTCTGAATACAAGAAAAATAAAGTTAAACATGATAATTTACCTAGGCAGTAATTTTTCATTTTTATAAAAAATCTAATAGGAAATGAAGAAGTTAAACTGTCATTATTTGCTGACAGCATGATATTCTATCTAGAGGATCCTAAAAACTCAACCAAGAGACTGCTAGACCTAATCGCCAAATTTAGTAGTGTAGCTGGATACAAGGTTAATGCTCAAAAATCATAAGTCTTCATGTACACAAACCACAGATTCACTGAGCAAGAAATTGGGGAATCAATCCCCTTCACAGTAGCAGCCAAAAAAATGAAATATCTAGGAATTAATCTAACAAAAGAAGTGAAAGACCTCTACTCTGGAAATTACAGCACTCTGAAAAAGGAGCTAGAAGAAGGTACCATAAAATGGAAAGACATCCCTTGTTCCTGGGTTGGAAGAATCATTATCGTCAAAAATGGCTATACCCCACAATTATTATACAGATTCAACGCAATCCCAATTGAACTCCCAAAGGCATATTTCACAGATCTAGAGAAAATAATTCAGAAATTCATCTGGAATCACAAAAGACCTAGAATAGCAAAAGCAAGTCTAAGCAATAAGGACATGATGGGGGGATATTATGATCTCCAACTTGATAAACTTTTATCCCATAACTGTGATAAAAAACCGCGTGATACTGGCAAAGCAACAGACCCGAGGACCAGTGGAGTAGATTAGAAGATCCAGAAACAACTCCAGACACACTAAGCTATCTCATTTTTTACAAAGGAGCCAAACCCTCAGTGGAGGAAGGATAGCCTCTTTAACAAATGGTGCTGGAAAAACTGGACTTTAACCTGCCAAAGACTAAAGCTAGACCTAGCTCTTTCACTGTGTACTAAAATAAAATCAAAGTGGATTAGGGACCTAAATATTAAAACAGACACACTAAACCTACTACAAAACAGGCTAGGTAAAACTCTTGAAGACATTGGTTTGGAGAAAGATTTCATGAACAAATTCCCCATAGCACAAGAACTGGTAGAAGAAATCGATAAATGGGATCTCATCCTATTGAGAGGTTTCTGCACAGCAAAAGAAACCAT
>PVIR01042400.1:0-12224 GCA_004026965.1 Petromus typicus | reverse complement strand
GAACCACTGAGCTAACTCCCCGGCCCATAGACTCAGGAATTTTAAATGGTGGTGATTTTGATCATGTGCTTCTCATCTCTTTTTCTTGCTTGTTATTGCTATTCAGTATTATAGCCAAACTGTCCTTCATCTTTTGAGTATACTTTACTTCCTTGTGCTGCATATTTCATCTTTTTTTAAAACTGAAATCTTTATTAGTACATTACAAATACACATCATAATTGCACTCTACAATGGGCATTTGTACCAGTATAGGACACAACTTAATTATCATTTTTTCCCATAGCCCTACCCACCCTACCACCCTTATATACATAAAATTTGTTTTCTTTCTTTTTTGTTATACTCTCATTATTTTTCTCCCTTCACCCTATTACACTTTTGAGTATTTTCTATTTCACAATATATAACATACAATTCCAGAACTCATTTACATCTTTATTTTCTCATACCAGAGAAAAGATATGATATTTATCTATTGGTAACCTATTTATTTTACTTATGAGGATATCCTCAAGGTATGTCCATTTAAGTATAAGTGATTCAAACTTATCATTTTTTTATGGCAGCCTCCATTCTGTAGAAGAACCACAGCTTTTTTATCCAGTCTCCAGTTGATGGACACTTGGGTTGTTTCTAAGATGTAGCAATTACAAACTGAGCTGCTATAAACATGGGTGCACATATGTCACTGTGATATGAGTCTTTTAATTCTTGTGTGTATATACCTAGCAGGCTGATGGCCAGGTCAAATGGGACCTCCAATCCTAGCTTTTTGAGGAATCTCCAAACTGATCTCCACAAGGGTTGTACGAGTCTACAGTCCCACCAATAGTGGAGAAGAGTTTCTTCTCCACAGCCTTGCCAACATTTGTTGCTGGCTAATTCTGAAATGGCAGCCACTCTTTGTGGAGTGAGACGAAATCTCAGCATTGTTTTCATCTGCATCTCTCAAATGACTAATGATGTTCAGCATTTCTTCATGTTTCTTAGCTGCTCTTACTTCTTCCTCTGAAAAAATATCTGTTCATTTCAGATGCCCATTTTTGAATTGGGTCTTTAAATTTGGGTGGGCTGATTTAGTTTTTAGCTCTTTATATATTCTAGATAGTAACCCTTTGTCTGAGGAACAGCTGGTAAAGATTTTTTCCCACATTGTTGGTTGCCTTTTTGCTCTGTCGGTGGTTTCCTTTGCTGTGCAGAACCTTTTTAAAATAATGAGGTCCCATTTGCTGATTTCTTCTGCCAATTCCTGTGCTATAGAAGTTTTGTTCAAGAAGTCTTTCCCTAAGCCAATGTCTTTGAGAGTTTTACCCAACCTGTTTTGCAACAGGTTTAGAGTATCTTTTTAAATATTTAGGTCTCTTATCCACTTTGATTTTAGCTTGGTATACGGTGAAAGAGTTACATCTAGTTTTAGTCTTTGGCAAGTTAAAGCCCAGTTTGTCCAGCACCATTTGTTAAGGCGGGTAACTTTGCTCCATTGAGGATTTTTGGCTCCTTTGTCAAAGATGAGGTGGCTCAGTGCACGTGGAGTAGTTTCTGAATCTTCTAGTTTACTCCACTGATCCTCAGGTCTATTACTTTGCCAGTACCATGCAGTTTTTATCACAGTGGCTTTATAGTATTGTTTCAGGTTAGGAGTTGTAATACTCCCCACCATGTCCCTGTTGCTTAGAATTGCTTTGGCTATTCTAGGTCTTTTGTGGTTCCAGATGAAAGTTTGAATTTTTTTCTCTAGATCTGTGAAATATGCTGTTGGGATTTCAATTGGGATTGCTTTGAATCTGTATAGTAGCTTTTGGAGTATAGCCATTTTGACAATATTGGTTCTTCCTACTCAGGAGCAAGGTATATCTTTCCATTTTTTGATATCATCTTCTCTCTCCTTTTTCAGAGTGCTATAGTTTTCAGAGTAGAGGTCTTTCATCTCCTTTGTTGGATTGATTCCTAGATAATTTACTTTTTTTGGTGCACTTGTGAAAGGGACTGATTCCCCAATTTCTATCTTAGTGGATCTACTGTTTGTGTATACAAAGGCTATTGATTTTTGAACGTTAAACTTGTAACCAGCTACGTGGCTAAAATTGGTGATTAGGTCCAGCAGTTTTTTAATTGAGTTTTTAGGATCCTCTAGGTAGACTATCATGTCATCAGAAAATAATGACAATTTCACTTCTTCTTTTCCTATCTTTATTCCTTTTATTTCTTTCTCTTGCCTAATTGCTATGGCTAATATTTCCAGAACTATATTGAACAGAAGCGGTGAGAGAGGACACCCTTGTCTTGTTCCTGATCTTAGTGTGAAAGGTTTCAATTTTTGACCATTTAGTATGATGCTGGCTGATGGTTTCTTGTAGATAGCTTTTATTAATTTGAGATACAGACCATCTATTCCGATGTTCTGTAGGGTTTTGAACATAAATGGGTGTTGTATTTTGTCATACGCTTTTTCTGTGTCAATTGAGATGACCATATGATTTTTGTCCTTGAGCCTGTTAATACAGTGTATAACATTGATTGATTTACGTATGTTGAACCATCCTTGCATCCCTGGGATGAATCCAACTTGGTCAGGGTGCATAATCTTTTTGATAATTCTCTATATTCCATTTGCCAGTATCTTATTGAGGATTTTTGCATTGATGTTCATTAAAGATATTGGCCTGTAGTTCTCTTTTTTGGTTGGGTCTTTCTCTGCTTTTGGAATCAGGGTAATGGTTGCTTCCAGGAATTAGTTTGGGAGTACTACTTCCCTTTAAATTTTATTAAAGAGTTTAAGAAGTAGAGGCACTAACTCTTCTTTAAAAGTTTTATAGAATTCAGCAGTAAAACCATCAGGTCCAAGGCTTTTCTTTGAGGGCAAGTTTTTAATTACATCTTCAATTTCCCAGATTGATATTGGGGTAAAACATTTCTATATCTTCTTTATTCAGCTTTCGGAATTCATATGTGTCTAGAAATCTATCCATTTCTTCTACATTTTCCATTTTACTAAAGTATAAATTTTCAAAGTAGGTGTTTATTATCCTCTGGACTTCCTCTGGGTTGGTAGTAATTTCTCCGTTCTCATTCCTAATAGCATAGATATGAGCCTTTTCCTTCCTTTGTTTAATAAGGTTGGCTAAGGGTCTATCAGTTTTGTTTATCCTCTCAAAGAACCAACTTTTCAATTCACTGATTTTTTGAACTGTTCTCTTGGTTTCTATTGCATTAATTTCTGCCCTGATCCCTATAATTTCTTGCCTAGTGCGAGCTTTGCGTTTGTTTTGCTCCTCTCTTTCTAGATGCTTGATGTTCGGGATTAAATAATTTTTTTTGAGCTTGCTCTGTTTTTTGGATGTGGGTCTTCACTGCTATGAATTTTCCTCGTAGAACTGCTTTCATTATGTCCCATAAATTTCTATATGTTGTATTGGGGTTATTGTTTAGTTGTAAGAACTGTTCAATTTCTTCTCTAATTTCTTCTGTGACCCATTGTTTGGTGAGCAGTGTGTTGTTCAGTTTCCATGTGTTTGTGAAGATCCTGGGCTTTCATTTGCTATTCAGCCCCTATTTTAGAGTACTATGGTCCAACAGTAAACAAGGGATAACTTTAATCCCTTTATATTTGCTTAAACCTGTTCTATGAATGAGCACATGGTCTATTTTGGAGCATGTTCCATGAGCAGCTGAGAAGAATGTAAATTCTGACTTTGGGCGTGAAATACTCTGTAGGCATCTATTAAGTCCATTTGCTGAAGAGCCTGGTTGAGCTCCGGTATTTCCTTATTGACTTTTGTCCAGTCAATCTGTCTCTTTGTGACAGTGGGGTATTGAGGTCCCCTACTATTATTGTATTGGAGTTTATCTGATTTTCCATGTCCGTTCATGTTTGTTTTATATAGTTGGGTGCATTAGAATTTGGAGCATAGATATTTAAGATTGTGATTTCTGTCTCTTGGATTTTCCCCTGTACTAGAAGATAGTGTCCATCTTTATCTCTCTTTATCAGCTTTGGCATCAAGTCTATTCTGTCTGAAAATAAAATCACCATTCCTGCTTTCTTGCTGTTTCCTGTCACATGGAGTATTGTTTTCCATCCCTTTAATTTCAGTTCATGGGTTTCTTTCTGAATTAGATGTGTTTCTTGTATGCAGCAGATTTTAGGATCTTGCTTTTTGATTTATTCTGCCAGTCTGTATCTCTTAATTGGTGTGTTGAGTCCATTGACATTAATGATTATGACTGATATAGGTAAATTTAGTGCTGCCATGTTTTCCTATTCTTGGCTCTGTTATTCTGCTTTTGCCCTTTCCCCATCAGTTTCTTGTTTGGTCCCATGGGTTGACTCGGTTAGGTCTCATGGATTTGTAACTTTCTTTATTTTTCTCCAAGATATTCTTTAAAACGTTTTGGAGCACAGGTTTCGTATTTGTGAAGTTTTTCAGGTGTTCTTATTTCCCCATCAATTTTGAAGGATAGTTTTGCAGGATACATTAGTCTGGCTTGGAAATTGTTTTCCTTTAGGGCTTGAAAGACTTCACTCCAGGGTCTTGCAATGAGTGTTTGAGTTGAGAAGTCTGCTGTGATCCTGACGGGCTTCCCTTGGAATGTAACTGTTTTCTTTTTTCTGGCTGCTTTCAGTGTTTCATTCTCTTTTTGGATATCTGGGACTTTCATAATTATATGCCTAGGTATAGATTTTTTCATGTCATGAGCTAAGCGCCAGTATAAGAGCAGAAGGAGGTAAGGGAAGGTCATGTGTAGGAAATAGAAATTGCAGATGGCACCTAGTGATGCAGTGGGGAAGAGTAGAAGGAGATCGAAATGCCCTCAGAAGTAACAGTTGGATATAGGGCTTAAGAAATGGTGGATACAACACGTGCACAAACTAAGGACAGGTCTTATTATGGAGGGAAAGATAAAAAGTTAAGTTGGAAGGGAACTTGTTAGTAGAACAGGCTCTTTGTTTGAACAGGAAGGAAGGAAGAAGTGGTGGCTCAAGGACTGGGTGTGTCTGTGACTGACTTTTATTTTTCAGTGAAGAAGGTGAGGAAACACTGTCAGAGGGGCTGGTAAGAGAGCAACAGGGAGGTATCAAGAGGCTTGATGAAAAGTCTTTCAGGATTTCCCCAGTGTATGCTTTGTGTTTTCTTTGTGAATATCATTCACTCAAAATGATTTAAATGTTTGAGCCATGTCTGGCTCTAGACCTGAGTTACCTCTTTCTACTTAGATAACTATCATTGTTTTAATCTCATGTACAGACACACAAACTCATGCAGAAACACACACAAGACTGAAATGTTGTTTGAGAATAGATGCATTTCAGTGCTTCATTATAGTATAAAAATTATATGTACTTCAAAAAATATGTGTATTTTAAAAAGGAAAGTAGATCTTTGTATGTCTCAGTAGCAGAGATTAGTTAGAGGGTAATTTCCCTCCAAATTTCATAGAATGATTCAGGAATTCTTTCTAAGGTGACACCAATTCTGATTTCATCTTTTATGAATACATTTTTATCCTTTTATCTTGAAATGTGTAATACAAATTTAGTCATGGTTCTACATAAAAATTACATTGGGAAATCAGACTTATGGATGTGTGCTTTTTATTTGATATTTAATAATGCCCTAAGGCTGGTAATTCAAATTTTTATTAAAGTGAAGTGATTTGACAGCTAGACTTTGAATTTAATGCATCAATGTTTCATTTAAGCTCCTGGAACTAAAAAGGGAAAAAAAATATTTTTATGGTAGTTCACTAAAAAAATGTTTAAAATAACTCAGATTTATGTTAGCCATCTTTTACTGAAATAACTTTAGTTTTTGGTCTTAAATGATAGTTTCTGGTTTTTTTTGCATGACATGTTTGGACATCTGGAGAGCTTTGATAACCAAGATTTATTATTCCCATGAATAATCTGAGACTATATTATCATTTAAGAAGCATGAACTATGATTTTCAACTTGTTTAAAGAATTACTGTGTAATTCACTGAAGTGCTGGCAATTCTTCAGTTCAGCAGCAGTACTTTAGATTTCTTGGAGTCAATTGCTAGTAAGTGATCCCTTATTTATAGAATTTTATAAGACACAGAAGAAGTAGATCTTAACAATGACAAAAAGATCAAGCTATGGGTCTAATTTACATATTATTTTGTTATCATAATACTGGTACTAATCTCCTAAGGAAGCAATTATTTCTCTACTGATTTTGATAAGTAAAAGCCCATTTTGAGTGTTGAAGGATGTTTTCACCTATCACTCAAATATCATTCACTTGTGTACATGGTTACAGCAACTGTAGTGAATTATAACTTTCCTGTAAAAGTCAGGGTCACAGAGCTCTCTAAATAGTTTTCTTTCTTCCTCTTGAAACTGGAAAAATAACTTTTCCCTAAATAGATTAGAAGGAGGGAAAATCCCCAAAAACCTAGAGGAAAGGGAGAAGGAAAATAAAAGGAGTTATTCAGAAAATATCTCAGAATGTTGCCTTTGTGGAAATTGCCATCATTTTTCTTTTGGTCTTTGAAGTTGTCCATGACTGTGTTGAACTTTTTCCTCCATTTACTTTTCCAATTAATGCCAGTTTTCCCCTTAGATTTAATAAAGCTACAGCTAGCATCCGTTTCATGTGTTTTCTTTTACAACTGAAAGAGTTGTAAGTTAGAAAAGAAGGAGGCATTGTGGGGAAAAGAGGGGCTTGTGTGGAGAAAATGAGACAGTAACTCTGAATGACCACATAGGTAAAAGCTGTTATCTTTCTAGAATGAGTGAAAAGCTCAGAGCCATATTTTTAGTCAATAGAACCTGGATTCTCCTCATTGTAGTCATGTAACATGATGGGCAGTGTTAGGATGAGAACTGAAAGCTCCAAAGATAGATCTGTTTTCTACTTACTATATTGTGTAGAATATCCATAGCATAGAACGGATTTCCTAAAAAACACAAAATACTTTCAGTAAAATGTGAAGACATCAAGTTCAAACTATAATGTTTTGATTATGTGAACTAAAAATTATTAACAACCTAAGAAATTGAAAAGCTGGTAGGCTTTCTCCAGGATTACTGAACAAGGAATATAGCTCTTGTTTTGAAATATGTCCTTTTTCATTTTCATGTTTTAGAAATACGAATTTATTAGGATTAAAAATTCAAAAATGATGTAGTTTTCTGTTCATCCAATAAATTCAAGAAAAATTATGATTGGGGAGAAAGAGAAAACTTTGCAGGTGTGAACTGATACGTATGTTGAGCATTAACATATTCTGACCCCTTAAATATAAACTTTAAAGATTATATTTTCCATAAAAATCCTCTATGAGAGTTTCTGTCATCTAAACATGTTCCAGTGTATTATGCCTTTTACTTTCATGGTTGCTCAAATATTGTTGAAATAAAGAACAGCTTTTAAGTACCAGCAAAATGAATTAGGATTACATGGAAGAGCACTAGAGGCTGTGAAGAAGACTTTTTTTCTCTATGTAAATGGATTACATCTGAGTGAAGAATAATATGGCATTAAAATACTTCAGCTTCCTCGCTGAGTTAGGTGGGACCTTGCCTGGACAGGGGCATTTTCCAGCACATTTCCCAAGGTGCCTTTCACTGCTGGGCTTGTGTGATGAATATGCTTCCTTATGTCTCTACTAACTTTATCATAATGAAGAAAAACGAGAGAGAATAGTCAGCAGGTAAATGAAGAGGGACATTAAATGAATGCTTCCTTATGGATAAGGTTTTTTGTAAGTCCCTAACTGGAAAAGATAAAGCTAAAGAATTGATTTGAGGAAATTACCAAAAATGCTGAATAATTGAGTGTAGGAATCATTGAAAATAACATTCTCCAATTGGGAGTTTAAGCATATAATTAATTAATGTTTACTCTTTTTTTTTTTTTTTAAGGTTTTTTGAGACAGGGTTTCGCTTTGTGATTCAGGCTGGCCCTGAGCTCAGCCTCAAACTCACATCACAGCAATCCTCCTGCCTCTGCCTCCCGAGTGCTGGGATTACAGGCGTGAGCCACCACGCCCGGCACTGTGGTATGTGGTACTGGTTGCTGCTGGGCGTGAGTCTCCATGCCCAGTATGGTATGTGGTTACCGGGGAATCGAACCCGGGCCCTTGTGTCTGCAAGACAGGCGCCGGAACCACTGAGCTAACTCCCCGGCCCAATTAATGTTTACTCTTAAAATATAAGATATTGTAGAAATAACAGTACCGAGAACCTTTTCTTCCTTCCTTGTGTTTTTGAGACAGGGTTTGGATTTGTAGTTTATGCTGACCCTGAACTCAATATGTAGCCCAGGATAGCCTTGAACTCACAGAAGTTCTCCTGCCTATACCTCCTGAGTGCTGGTATTACAGGCATGAGCCACCACGACCTGCACTGTCATCTGTGGTACTGGGTATTGAACTCAGGCTTGCCAGGCAGATGCTGAAACTACTCAGCTAAATTGCTGGCTCTCAAGAAACTTTTCTATCAGTATTTCAATACAGTTCTTACAAAGTAGAAGAAATATAGAATCAAAATAATATAACTATTTAGATTAATAATTTTTACAGTTAGAAAAACATAGAGATCAGGAACTTAACTCACTAAGACTAAAATAGAGGGTCAAGGAATTGACTATTGAACACTAAGTTATTAGACAAATATTTCATCCTGGCCTATAAAAGGTTAGACAAACTTCTGTTAACACTTAAATGCTGTTGCTGTTTTAAGGAGAGATTCAACCTCTGCCTGTTCTTTCCCAAGGATAATGGCTTTACTGGCCTTCTTCTCTTTCCTTTCTAAGTTTAGTACCATGTTAGTTGAGTCTTAATTATTCTTGTTTTTTAAATAATGTACGTAAAAGTGTTAGCCCCAGTTACTGAGATATACTATAGATTTCCATGCTCCAGATTCAGATTAGTTTGTAGAAGAATACAGTAAGCAGCTTTTCTACACAACAGACTTCTGTTAACTTTTAACATTCCAGAGTCTGAGATCTCTGATATAACACTGTACACACTGGTTTAACCAGCAAGTAGTACAAAGGTGGTCAATCTGTGGTAGTCCAGAGCATGCACTGTGAATTTGGAAGACCTAAAAGAGGGGTGGGTGTGGACAGAGCTAGCAAGTGAGGAAGCTGAGCCCACAAATACTCCTGCCTAGTCATGGGCCTTCAGGTGGAAGTGCAGATCTGGGATGTGTCCTGAGGTCTGAGTCGGTTACTATGGACAGTATGAAGTAAGAGTAAATAAGAAGATTTATGATTATTGTACACTTTAAAGACTATATGAAAATATCTCCTTCGTATTTGTTTTCAGTAGTGGGAATGTGTAAGCCCCGTGCTGGGTGCTTTGCCCTGTCTCATTTCACCCCAGGACAGCTCTTCAGGATGGGCCCTGAAAGAATCTTCATTTAAAAGTAATGTCCCTAGAAATAAATACATATTTAAGTTCTATTCTTGTCTAAACTGCTTCTAAAAAAGTGATTATGGTTTTTTTTATAGTCCAACATGTAATATCAGATTCCCAAGTTAGGAAATAATGAAGTAACCTACCTGACTCCTACTAAGTTATCTAGGAACTTAATGAAGAGTAAATAGGTGTTAATGAACTTAAACTAATTATTTCTTCTGTGAACTTTTTACTTAATATTGATTGAATTGGAGATTATGAATTGTAATATGATTGTATATTATATAGATTTACTTGTTCTTTAAAGGCATGACACAGTGATCCTATTTTTTCCTTGCCAATAAATGGTATACTTTCCAAGAGTAGTAAATTTCCAGGGATAGTTCCAGACCTCATGTTACTTGAGCAGTTTGATGCCAACTTCTTCATTTTTTTAGCATTTGTGTAATGGGATTTCCCTTGATCTTTCTACTTGGTCCAACTGTAGCTCTGTAGGCTGTGCAGATATCCTTTTGGGAGGCCACTTAATACTGTGGTCCTGAGGAATCATCCTTTGAGGCCCCTTGTCTCTGCAGGTGAATTAATCACACATCTTCATTCTCTGCTAACTATATAAGGCTCTGTCATTTATGTCTTGAGACCAGGTCATCTAAGTATATTCTACAGTTGGACGGCCAGATATCTGTAACATTTTGCTTTTGGCTGTGTCAATACATCTATACTAAACAGAGTTTCCTTCAGAGCTTGAGTCATGCATGATGCCTTTACCTCACCCACCTTCACAGTCTGTCATCTGCTCTTTTTTTTGTCATCTGCTTCTGCACTTAGCTTCCAAAGCTGTCCCATGTCTCTATTTCCATCACCCCAATTTGTAAAGTCGACATCCGCTCGTTTAGACTGTTTCATGTCTTCAATATAAGACTGTTCAAGAAATATAAAAGAAACAAGGACACCCCACACTCAAGTTTGCAGGCCAACTCTGGTTGGTCTCAGCTGTCTCAAGACTGTGGAGAAGGATTTTAAATCCATGTGTGGGCACAATGTGAAAGTGATGTGACTGACAGTGTCTGTCATTGGTAGTGGTAGGTATTATTGCCAAGTACATTGTAGGTAGTAACATTGGCATCTCGCTTAAATTGGCGCTCAGACGAGATCGGGTGTGTTCAGGGTGGTATGGCCATACTTATATTGATATCTCAGCTAGTAAATGTGCAGTCTTTTGAAAACAGTCTATAAAACTGATGTGTCATTACACCTAGTGACACATAACCAGCTATTAGCAACTACTAAAGAAATACAGAAACATGACACCATAACTGAAAGCCCCTAGTCCACTTTATTAATATTTCCATCTCATTTATATATGTTATAGTTCAGGTACATATATGGTATATAACAAATTGTTTACATTCAGAAAAACCTAGAGAACGTGAAATCTCAGACTAGCAATGAAATGGCATGAAGGTGGGAAAGGACTCTTGTTTGGTAGGGTGAGGGTGGAGAAACTTACCAAGCTTCCTTCTTCAGGACAGCCCTCTGGGGAAGAGGAGAAAGATTTAATATCTTCTATTTGGACTTCTCTAATAAAATAGCACAAACTGGGTAGCTTCTGCACCACAGAAATAGATTTCTTACAGTTTTGAAGATGGAAAGTTGACTTCAAAACAAGTGCCAGAAGAGGCAGTGTCCGATGATGCTCACTCCTTGATAGCACCTTCTCATGTGTCCTTACCTGGGGGAGGGGCTAGCTAGATGTTTCCAGTAACTTCTATACGAGACCAATCCCCACCACAAGGGCTCCATCCTCGTGATCTAATCATCTCCCAGAAGCCTTGCCTCCTAATCCTAAGGGTTAGAATTTCCACATGCAACTTTTAATGGCACACAAACATTCAGGCTCCAATACTAAGTTAAAGAAAGACCTTGAAAAAGAGGTTATATACCTTCACATGAGCAAGTGATAGTTTAACGTAAATATACTAGATAATTTTTTAGATGTTTGAGATTTTTAAAATTAGTTACATAGAGGTCTGATTCCTTTTTTGTTTACTTCCATTTTAAACATTCTAGTTAAGGGTTGTTTTGGTAACACACAAGATTAAAATAATCTAGATAATGGGCCATGCTGCAGATGGAATCTGACATACTTCCCTGGGTGAAATGAAGGCTTCTCTTCTCAAGACATTTACCATTACAAAACTCCTAAAATAAATGCATTAGTTAAAAAACAAAACCATGTTATTTTGGATCAGTCCATTTTCTACTATAGTGCCTTTAAAAATACCCCTTTCAGAATTCTGAACTCTTCATGTTCTAATTGCTGTAGATTTTTGCTGTTCATGTATTTAATTTTTTGCAGATGTGATTGTTCATTCTGATTTTAGTACAACCTTTGATGCTCTAGTGCTACTTTTTCTTTTGAGAATGATTATATTAGTGGGTCCCAGCAAGAAAATCACTGTGGTGAGAAATAAAAGATTGTAAATAAGAATAGAAGTGTTATTGTCATCAGAATTAGTCATTTATGGCACATTACTGAAATAGCAGATAAGACTAAAACCCACATTTACTTATAATTAAACATAATATGGACCTTCTCTCTTTATAATAGTTGTCCAAATACTAATTCAACTTAATTTCATTGATTTTGGTTTCTGAACTGAAAGCATTAAACATGAACTAGTGAAAAATGTATAATATATGCACTCAATTAAGTAGTAATTAGATACTCAATCACTCTTACAACACCCTAGGGATCAGGGAAAAAGGGAGAAAAATGTGACTCACTGTAGTATGTAAACCAGTGTTGTTAATTAGCTTGGTGCTAATTGAAA
>PVIR01042399.1:0-12254 GCA_004026965.1 Petromus typicus | reverse complement strand
TAGAAGGAACAGATCGCTCCCTAGGTCTCTGTTTTTTCTTTGGCTTTAATCAATGTTTGCTTCTTATCTCTTCAATCTAGGTTTTTCTGCTGTCCTTCCTTTTTTTCCCCCCGCAACTGGCGTTTTCAGGTTTAAGAACAATTTCTACGGAGGCGGTGGTCGCTAGCTTTTACCATTCCGCCATCTTCCCAGAATCCGACTTCATTCATTCTTGAATATTTACTACTCCATCAGAAGTAGGTTCTTTTTTTTTTTTTTTCCTTCATGGCACTCACTCATATCTTTCACTCTTAATTGTATCTTTCTTTGATTCATTTAGCCTCTATTTCTCTCTTTAGGTTATAAAAACTTTGAGGAATACGATGTCAACTATCTCATTTCCTGTCAGGCTCCTAGCACTTAGTCCAGTATTTGGAACATAGTAGGTGTTCAATATTTTTAAACGAATAATAAATAAGCCTAATCAGAACAGTGAGATGGTTGGTAATGTAGTTTTGCTAGGATTGGGTGAGGATGTAAGCAAATCACCCCACAAGCATTAGTAGAGATAGAGAATACAGGCAGAGGAATTTCAAGTGAATTTGCTATTCAAGAACAATAAACAAACTAGAATTAAGTAGGACCTTGAATACAAGTAAGGAATTTAAATTTCATACGAAAAGCAATTGACAGCCACTGAAAACCTGGCAGGAAAAGACAAGCTTCCATGACTAATTAACAGCTGAGGCAGAGCTAAAATTCAAGTCTTTAACTTTGACTCCTCTGTATTGAGCTATTTTTTTACGTGACAAGACCTGGGCTAAAACTATACACCATTGCAATTCTGCCCCGTCTCAACTGTGTGTGGCCTTGAATCCAGTGGCTAGGTCTGTGCAATGGGAATGAAAAGGCGATTTAAGTCATCAGACACTTTGGAAGATTAAATGGGATACTCTAAAGGCTGAGTGCAGTGCCTTGCACACAGTAAGTGCTTCATAAGTGGTGGTTGCTACTAACCACATGTGTCCTCTGTGGCAGCATTTCCTTTCTGTTTTCCTTGTTAAAAGGTAAGAAGTACAGAGCAAGAAAATTCTCTGGCTGAAGAATTAACTTCAAACCAGCTTGGATCTTCAGGAACCGCTCATGTGAACAAGCTCAATTTCACACACTGGTGTCTCATCTTCAAGATCCAAGAAAGTATATTCAA
This sequence comes from Petromus typicus, assembly GCA_004026965.1. NCBI lineage: Eukaryota > Metazoa > Chordata > Mammalia > Rodentia > Petromuridae > Petromus > Petromus typicus. The sequence goes on along the minus strand of PVIR01042399.1, from coordinate 11,068 downwards.
CAGGAAACAGTTATTTTGGGCTAGTGCCACATCAATCTGCTGTGTGTTTCTCAAATGTAGATGCAGCAGAAAGAAGGCAAATTGGCTCCATCTGAAACTGAGTTTGGCATTCTTGCTCGCCCAGCTGCAGCACCCCCTACTGGCCCACCAGATGTATAAAACACTAAAAACTTGTCAGCCTCTTACTTTCCTTTCCCCTTGAGTGGAGCTGCCTAGTTCCAGAGTTGAGTGGCCTAAATCCTAAGGGACAATTTCTTAACCTAGGACTCATGGATGAACTACAAGGGACCTATGCGCTCACTGAAATTGTGCACTCAGTTTGATGTGTGTGTATTTTCATCAGATTTCCAACAGACATCATAACCCAAGAGAAGTCACTGCTCTAAGGCATGTGCCTTTACATCAATCTGTGGTATGATTTTTCAGTGAAAAATAAATACTAGATAGATCACAAAAATTTTCCTTCAAAAAAATATATATATATACATTATTTTTCTGAGACAGGATCCCGCTTTGTAGTTCAGGCTGGTCCTGAATTCACTATGTAGTCCAAGATGGCCTCGAACTCTCAGCAATCCTCCTGCCTCTGCCTCCCAAGTGCTAGAATTACAAGCGTGAGCCACCATGCTTGGCATTGTCGGATGTGGTACCAGAGATCGAACTTGGGATGTTGCGCTTGCCAGGCAGACGCTGGAACTACCAGCTAAATCCCCTCTGACCCCCCTCAAAAATATTTTTATGATTACCTGGGTGTGGTGGTACACCCCTGTAATCCCATGCACTCAAGAGGCTGAGACCAGAAGATAGTTGAAAGAGAAGTTCAAGTCTGGTTGGGTCAAGTACGCCGCATGTATGTCTCCTAGCATTAGGAGACACCCAAAGGAGTTCGAGCACGCTCACTCCCATGCATAGAAACTGGCCTAGAGGTGCTTGGCGTCCTACTGTTCCTCCTCTAGTCGTGATTACTTTGCTCATCCAAGAGCTAACCATAAAGTGCAAAAAACTTGCGCCTCACCAATCAACTACAGCTCTTTGCCCTGTTCGCTCATAGCCACACCCACTCCGTGTGCTCTACGTAAGCCTGTGTAGTCCTCATTAAAGATGGAAGCATTCGCTGAAACCTCCCCAGAGTCTGTGTGGTGACTCTGCACCCTCATCCTCCCAGTCTGGGCCTCTGAACCTGATCCTCGGCTGTGTACCACCCCGACGGGGACGACTACAGATAATGAGTTTGGGGCCAGCACAGGCAACATAGTGAGACTCTGCCTCAAATAAAATATATGTGATTGAAAAGATACCAAAAAGGGCCAGAGATTTAGCTCAATGGTGCCGCACCTGTATCACAAGCAAAAGGTCATGAGTTCAATCCCTGGTACCACAAAAAAAAGAGAGAGAGAGAGAGTCTGCCAGGTTAAATTTTCAGGAGAAAAGCTGATCCCAGAAAAGTAAAAAACAGTCCCGCATGGTGGCTCACATCTACAATCCCAGCACTCAGGAGGCAGAGGCAGGAGGATTGCCGAGAGTTCAAGGCTAGAAAAGTTCCAAAACCACCTTGTTAAAAACCTAATGTTTATGTCTCCCCAAAACTCATGTATTGAAATCCTAACTCACTCTGTGGTGGCATTAGGAGATTGAGATTTGAGGAGTTAATTAGGTCATGGGACTGGGGTTAGTGCCCTTATAAAAGGAGACTCCAAAGACCTCTTTAGCTCTTTCTATTCTGTGTGAAGGTACCAGGAGAAGTTCACATTTTCTAACCCCCAAAAGAGCCCTCATTAGAAGCCATTCTCGCTGGCGCCCTCATCTCAGACATGTAGCCTTTAGAAGTGTGCTCCATGAGCGTGATCCGCAGCCTGTGCATTGTTATGCAGCCCAAAGTGACTGAGGCTGCGCTGTGCTTTCCCTCCCAGGGCAGCTGCTGGTGCTATAGACTGTCACTCCCAAAGCCTCAAGGGAGAAAGGCCAGATAAGTCGGGACTTAGGGAGCCTTAGGAGAAGCCTCGCCCACTTGAAGCTGAGACTCTAAGCAGCTTGGAAGGGTTTGGATGAACCATGACTAAATTAGACCCCTCTATTAGAGTTTGGTCAGGAACACGCGCATCTCTGAGTGTCCTGAGTATACAAGCTGTAACACATGGAAACAGAGAGCTTTGTGTCCTTTGGAAGAGGATAGAGCGGCTGCTGCACAGCCCTCAGCCTGCAGCGCCGAAGCAGGCGACCCTGAAGCGCTCCCCTGGAAGCCCCAGTGAATCGCAAGGAGCTCTGGGTTCCTCCCATCAACACAACTTGTATTTCTGACTCTCTTTCAGCAAAATGCTGTTTCTAATAACATGAATGTACTTATTTGCTTCATCCTATGATATATATTACTTGTTTCAAAACTGAAATCGTACCAATAATATAACTAATAAAAGTCAAGATACCTTTGCCCTTAAGATACATTTCACTGTTTATGGTCAGAATATCATGCTCAAAATTTATTTAAAAATCACTTACTCTGCATATACAAGGAGGCTTTTTGAATATGTAGTAAAACTCTGATGAAGCCATATAAGCCAAAAGTTTCTTCATAGAATAAAATTTTAATTCATCAAACACAAAAGCAAAAAGAATTGTACAGTTCACATTCACACACCTTCTCCCTGGCTCCAACAGCTGTTAACATTTTGCCATACTTGCTTTATTTAAATAGTAGAGACACACATTTTGTTTCAGCTCAATCATTTAAGGGTAGCTAGAGCTGAACACAGTGACGAGTGCCTGTACTCACAGCTACTTGAAAGGCTATGGCAGGAGGATCAGAAGTGAGGGCAGCCTGGACCACTTCGTGAGATCCTATCTTGAAACAGGAAGAGCTGAGAATGCAGCTCAGCACTCCCCGGGCTCAAACCCAGATACAGAGAAAAAAGATAAATGGGAAGAACGATGAGAGTTCACCTCTAAATTTTTCAGCAAGCATTTCCTAAGAACATTCTCATGAATGTAGTTTATCCATTCTTAAGTATAGTAGGAAAAAAAAAAGAACTACGGATAAATTCTAAAATACAGAAAGGAGGAACACAGCATTTTGTGAAAGGTTTAAGGAGAAATGCTAATCCCAGCTACAGTATGATGTCCTACATGGCTTCTTGATGCTTACTGGAAACCACAGGAGAAAAATGGCAAAGTAAGAAGCTTTCGAAGACTAAGAAACTTCGAGGCATTTCAAAGCCATCATCCATATGCAGTGAAACCCTCAGCACTCGGAAGGCTGAGGCAGAAAGACCAGAAGTTCAAGGCCAGCCTGGGCTGCCTAGCGAGTTTGGGGCCAGGCTAGACTACACAGTGAGACCCTGTCTCAGAAAATTTCCAGCTAAATAAATGTGGGTCCCATTATCTGTTTTTCTTCTGCAGAAGATTTTGAACCACCAGCCTCAGAACCACACCGACTGCTACAAACCTTCCTAGCACAATGGAAGCGTCATGTTTTGTTTCTAACCTATGAACCTAGAAAGAGGAACCTGGAGCCACGACCTGAAGTGACAGCTTCCTGGTCCCATATTGTCCAGGTCATGGCAGAGGCAGCAACACTGAGTAAAACACACAACTTCTAACAAATCCCCCAAAACTCAGTGGCATAAAAGCGATGACCACGTATTTATCTTGGGTTTTGAAGTCAGCTGGGCAGCTGTGCTCCTAGCCTAGGCCCACTTCACTTCATGAATCTAACAGTGGCGTGGCTGCAGAGGCAGTCGGGTGATGGGCGCATTCCTCACTGCTAAGCAAAAGTCTAGCCCAAGCAGGTTCTCATGGTGAAGGCTGACAAGAGGGAAAGTAGACAGGGGCAAGTGCTATGGTCTCATTGGCCACAAGTCACCATGGCAAGCCCGAGGCTAAACTCCAGCCTTGATGTGGCTTGTCCCCAGGGCAGCCTGTGCTTCTGTACCAAAGCAGCCTTGAAGAGACAGTCGGCCCTCTACGCACCCGGTGAGCAGTGCCGATTTGGAGAGCAGTTCTATAGAGAAAAGAGGATCTGTACGGCACACCTGACCACAAGGCACCGACACAGACTCCCCACTCAACATCTCGCTCCCTCTCCGCTCCTCAGTCTTTCCCTCACCTGTGAACCCATTTCTACCCGCCCCACCGCAGACCTTTAATACAGAGTATTTGGTTCTCACCAGGCAGCTTCAAACTTGCATCAGCTGCATTCATCCCATCAAGAAGGTCTGGAATACACAATTCTTAGAAGAGAGTGACACTGCACATGATGATGTTTTCCTGTCACAATACTAATTGTATGTTCTTGCTACTGTCCCCTATACAAAACCGTGTGGCTCCCCTGCTTAAAACCTTTCACTGCTTCTCGCTTTCTTACAGAATCATCTCTCATCTCACCATGGCAGGCTTTCCCAGGTCTGCCTCTCCCTGCTTCTCCAGCGGCATGTTCTGCAGAAGTGCTTGCGCTTAGCCACAAGGCCACAGCCCTTCATGCCCTATGCTTTTGCTGCTGCAGATGCCTTAGCCTGGAACAGCCTCCATTCCAGCCAACCTACGCGTCCAGTGGTTACTGGATCGCCTCTTCTCCATGGAGCTTTTCCTTCATCTCTCGGGGGACCTGACCCCTTCCCTCACCTATGGCCCCGCTAGATGTTGGGATATGTTAGACCATTGACATAGTTCCTACCACCATAATGGGAGCTCCTGAAGGGGAAAGGACCGTCCTTTTCATCTCTGTATCCCTAGTGCCTGGCACATAGCAAATGACTAAATTAATCAATTTTGATCTTGGGTTGTAAAAGGAGTTTCATAACTGTTTTTAGCATCACTTAAATTATTATATAATCCCACAGTGACTACTTTGAAGGCAAGAACATTAATTTGGGGGATTATAAATTCTAGAAAGTTGTTAAAAATCAGACACATTAACTTTATCCTCACTTATTGTACTGTGTCCTCAAAGACACTACTAATATTAAATTAAGCAACACTTTGCTTCCACTTTTTCAGATATATAAATCAAGACAGCACAGGTTACACAGCAATGTCAGAAGTCTTCAAGATCTTAGTGGGTTGCAGCAGCCTGAGATTTTGCCCACACGCTCTACTGCAGGCCTGCATGACTGGTGAGGCCGTGGGTGTCCATTTGGTAACTCAGCATCGTACATGCATTATCGAGGAATACTTCCCCTTGAGCAAGGTGAGGAAAATGCAGTAGAGAGTTGAAAACAACAACTAAATGCCTCATCTAGAAGCATTTTTCATGTTTTATGTGCCAGAGGAAATCACTTGATCACATCTCACTTCAAGAGAGAAAAAAATGTAGTCCTACTCTGTGCCTAGCAGGAAAAGAAACAATAATATTGGCAAGCAACACTATACATTCCACAGTGGAACATTATAAGACCTAATCTTGCCAAGAAAATATATTCTTTATCGTACTTTTTGAATTATGAGCCTCATTTATATTAGCTAACTCAATTTCATTCCTCCCAATTTCTCTGCACACATTTAGTGAGCACCTCGTAGGAAACACCAGCAGGCTGGAGATCCAGGAACAGTTTTGCTGTGTCTCAAGCCCAAAGGCAACTTGGAGACAGAACAAGTCAGCCCTTGTCTTCTTAAGGCCATCGAATAACAGGATGAGACCTACTCATATTATGGAGGAGAATGTACTAGAACCTCTCCAATTTAAATGTTAATCTCCTCCAAACACACCTTCACAGGAACATGCAGAATGACATTTGACCGGACCTCTGTGTGCCATGGCCCAGCCAGGCTGATGTGTAAATTAGTTACCATGTCCGCACAGACCCAGTGTGTACCGAGTGCTCATTTCAGCCACCACCTCCTCTGGTCTTGTTCTGAACATCACGAAACCTCCAAGAAAGCTAGTATTTTCCCCACAGATTCTAATTTACATTCAAAAACTAAAAATACCACCATGACTTCCCTAAGCAGGCCCTTTGCTTTTCTTTTCCAGATATGTTAATTAGCCCTCCAATAAGTCTCTCTCAACCCTTGCCATTTCAGAAGCAATTTTACTTTCTCTGTCAGAGCCTTAAGTTTTCAGTATTAATTGCTTTTCCTGTGTGTGGTGTGGGACAGGAAGGGCTTAGACAAGGGGACCCATAGAGCTAAAACTGTATTTATAATGCATAATTATTTTAAAACTTGCTGGTGAGTGCATTTGTTTGCTATCTTATTCTTTTTACTCTTGGAATGTTTGTAATGTTTCATAGTTCTTTTAAGATTTGAGGCTCAGGGGCCAGGGGTTTAGTTCAGTGGTTCCAGCGCCTGCCTTGCAAACGCAAGGTCCCGAATTCATGCCTGGTAACCATATACGACGATGCCAGGCGTGGTGACCCACACCCACCAGCAATCGATACCACATACCACAGCACCAAGCCTTGTGGCTCTTGCCTGTAACCCCAGCACTCGGGAAGCAGAGGCAGGGGGATTGCTGTGAATTCGAGGTTCACCTGGGCTACACAGTGAGTTCAGGGCCAGCCTGAAGTACAAAAGTGAGACCCTGCCTCAAAAAAAAAAAAAAAAAATTGAGGCTTAGTGAATTTGGGTCATATTTCTAAAATCATACAGAATAACAACTTAAACCTGGCCGGTGCCAAAGCCCACCCTTTTCACTCTGCCCTCAGTACCTGTTAAGAATGCCCACCAAGTTTCATAGGCAAGTGCTTTAGTCATAGCTACAGAGCCCTTTTTTTCTTCTCACCCTCAAAGCATTCCTCACAGCACACTGTTAGCCATGTAACGTACAGTAGCTCTATAGACAGCCCTGGGAAAATATCATCAAGAAATTCAAAGCAAAGATCCTTGTTTATGAAAATTTCCAATCATGTGTCACAAAGACTTGTCTGGGTGTTACCCAGTGTCGATTAAGCATGCATTTGTATTGATAATTCTTGGTAACTGCACCAGTGCCAGTGCCAGTGCCACGAAGGAGAAAAGTTATTAGCATGGATTTCTTGGTTTTGATGCTTGGCAAAAAAAAAAAAAGCAAGAAAAATCCTCAGATCCCATCACTGTCCCATGAGATCTCACGGCCAGCTGCGTCACTGAGGCAGTAACCTAAAGGACTTTGTTAGCGCGGGCTGCATGCAACAGCCTGAAAGCAGATGAGGATGCGTAGGTCTGTTTGCAGAGGGCCATGCAGGCTAGAGACTTGCAGCAGTCCTCAGAAACTATAACTACACCGAGAGGAAACTTTTGCTGAGCACACCTGCCCTACGTAGCCACCAACCAACACACACTCCTTGGAAATTCTCCAAGTCCCAGGATAAGCACAAGCAAAATAATACTAATGATGACAATAACAAGATGGTCTTACAGATTCAGTAGAAGGTATACTGGTCGGTTTTAGGTGTCAGTTTGGGCTAAAGGATGCCCAGCTAGCCGGCAAACACTATTTTTCCATGTGTCCATATGGGTGCTTCCAGAAGGGCTAAGCAGTCAGATCAGTACACTGGGTAAAGATCAATAATCCATCAATGCAATACAATCAACTGAGGCCTTAAAAAGAACAAAGAGCAGAGGAAGGGCGCATTTGCTCCGTGTGAGCTGGGACATCCGGCTTCTGCCGTCAGCCATCAGTCCCGTGTTCCGTAGGCCTTCAGACTCGGACTGAATTTCATCACCAGCTTTCCTGGGCCTCCAGATACAGACAGAAGATTGCAGGATTTCTCAGCCTCCACAGTCAGGAGCCAATTTCTGGAGTTAATCTCAAGATGGACAGATAGATAGATAATAGGTAGATAAATAGATTATAGGTAGATCAAAAGATAGACAGATGGACAGATAGATGATGGGTGACAGTGTAAATAGATATCTCCTGTTGGTTCTGTTTTTCTGGAGAACCGTGACTAATGCAGAAGGCATGAACAACAATCATACAACTGATAGCACAAGCAGTTAACATGGCTCCCAAGTACAAGTGTCATATAATCAAAAGCAGACAAAAGCTGTGTGCTATACATTTGCTCTTTTAACACAGTTCTCTCCCTGAATCTAATAATATTTACATTTTGTGGATTATAAAAGTACCCATGGTGGGTATATTCATTTCCTAGGTAATATAACAAAGTACCACAAGCTGGGTGGTTTAAATAGGAGAAGTTTATTATCTCATAATAATGAGCTTCAGAAGCTAGAAGCCAGAATCCAAGGAGTGGGCAGGGCTGTACCCTTGCCGGGGCTCCAGAGGAGCACACTTTGCTGGCTCTGGCACCTTCCCGGGTCTGCCGGCCCATGGTGACCCTCAGCTTGCAGAAACAGCACTCTGGTCACATGCCTCCCTTCTCCCCGTGGATTCCTCAGTCATCTTGCCTCAGAGTCTCTTTGTGTTCACATTTTCCCTTTTTTTTTAATTATCTTTATTGGTACATTAAATATACACATCATGATTGCACTCCATAATGGGGATTTGTACCAGTATAAGACACAACTTAATTCTCATTTTTTCCCATAGCCCTACCCACCCTACCACCCCCCCATATACATAAAATTTGTTTCCTTACTTTTTTGTTACAATCTCCACATTTTCCCCTTTCACCCTATTTTACATTGAACATTTTCCCTTTTTGCAAGGACCTTGGTCAGACTGGATGAAGGCCCGTCATAGTCACCCCGTGTTAACTTGAGCACCTTCATAAAGACCTTTTCTCCAAATAAGGTCACATTCTGAATTACTAGGGAGAAGGACTTCAACATAACATTTGTGAGGGACATGATTCAACCCATAACAAAGAGAGGTCTAAAAAATAAAACAGGAGACCTTGTGACAAATAAAGGAAGCAGAGTGTTTTTGCAACACACAGCTTAATAAGAGGATTTTTAAAAGCGCTGCAGTGTGCTACAGAGGGAGGAGAACTCGAGCAAGTCTCAAGGACTTGGACAATAGCCCCAGCTTTATATCGTGAATCTTCTGCTTAGCCCTGGAAAAGTAAGTTAACATCTATGAATCTCAATTCTCTTAACTTTAAAATGAGTGGCTTGTACTTACGCTCTCTAAATGTCCTCCAAACTGCAATGTGCCACGAGCTTTTCAATTAGAGAAAAGTCAGTTTAAAAATCAAATTAAAATTCAATACACGGTGGGTGGCATAGGAAACAGCACTGAGTCTAGCACCTTCTTCAGCCTTGAATACCACCAGGAGGGTGACACAGGGGAAAGAGAGGCAAGACAGAGGAAAGAAGGTGGAGGAGGGGGAAGGCAGGCAGTCATTTCCTGCACCGACCTTCACAGCAACCTCTTCAAACCACAGCGTGACGGAGAACGTAAACTAAATGTTACAAGAAAGATAAGGATTTCCAAGGAGCAGTGACAGATGTTGTCTGAGGGAACAATCAGGCCAGGCCCGCTGGAAAGCACTGACAGCTCAGCTGTACTAATTCTGGGTGGCCTGATATGAGGTGTCCTTAAATCTTTACCTTTGTATCCAGTATTGTTTTGTCCTCTCCACTTTATGCATACTATTATCAAAAAAGAAAGAAAGAAAGAAAAGACAGAGAGAGAATAGTTCATTGTTATGCAACTACTCAGACTGTTTTTAGCAGCTTACAACATTATCTCACTAAAACAAAACAAAACCATAACACTCCTGTGTGATCAGTAATAAAATAATAACCAGCCAGGTGCTCATTCTGAGCCTCGCTTCCATAGGTATAATTTATTATTCTGAACAATACTGTCAAGGGCCAAATACTACAAGCACACCAGCTCCCACTGGCCCACAAAGACCTTGGGCTCAGAGCGGAAAGATGATTTCCCCAGGGTTCACAGAGCTAGGAAGAAGCGGAACTGGATGATCTGAGCCTGGGCTTTTCACACTGCCGTGGTAACTCCCAGGGTGCAGACAAAGGAGAGAGGAGAAAGGGAGAATCCATGGACTATTATCAGACGAAAGGGACCAAAAAAGGGAAAGAGATACTCCACACTGAGAGAGAATACACATGAGCCTCCAAAGAAATTGCTCACAGGTCATTTTTCTCAACCCCATTCTAAGTGACATGAGGATTAAAGGAACTGCTGAAGGCAGGAGACAGCCCAAGAAGGACCAGCCACGAGAGAGAGATACACCAGTGAGACTGTGTGTGTCTATGTGTGCATGTGTGTGTCTATGTGTGCATGTGTGTGTCTATGTGTGCATGTGTGTGTCTATGTGTGCATGTGTGTATCTGGGTGTGCATGTGTTTGATGAGAAAGATCACAGCAAAATCAGCAGCACGCTAAAGTCGTGTCCTCCTTTTGGGGGAAGGGATTGGGATGTGACACGCCACTAAGGCAAATGCAAAGACATCCCAAGGAGGTTGCTATTGTGTCACTTATTACCCCATGGAAATGCCCTTTGATCCGGATACGTAATCACCGTATTGCATCCAATTACAAGTTGAAGATGAGAGATGATTGCTACTGTCATGATTGTATCTAATCAGAAGTTGGGAGACAGTTATGGTAATGATGCCGGATGCTTTGTAGGGGAGAGTTCCTGTCAGGAAGAGAGGGCAAACTTTGCTTAGGGACTCATCCCTACTCTACAGGAAAGAAGCAGAAGTACCCTGGTGGCCTGAAGCTATGCCAATGAAAGGATACAGGACATGCTTAGGGACCTCAGAACACAGAGTATTTTTCAGTTATTTGAGCAATAGGATAGCCAAGGGTGCACTGGGCTAGGGAGATAGTGTGTCCCAATAATGCATGGCCCTCAAATCCTGACTCTGGAATTTTGAGTTCTTAATCATCTATGGTGCTTATGGTTCCTGAGCCTTGTTCCAGTCCTCCTGAACTTGAATCTCTAAGGATGAAGGCCCAAGAAATTGTATTTTTACAGGAATCCACGTGCCAATTCTTCTAAGGTATCTATCAAAAATTAATGAATCATTTCTACTTAAATGGACATACCTTGAGGATATCCTCATAAGTGAAATAAATAGGTCACAGATAGATACATATCGCATCTTTTCTCTGGTATGAGAAAATGAAGATGTAAATGAGTCCTAGCATTGTATATTATATATTGTGAAATAGAAAATGCTCAATGTAAAATAAGGTGAAAGGGGACAATGTTGAGAT
>PVIR01042398.1:0-12219 GCA_004026965.1 Petromus typicus | reverse complement strand
CAATATACATTGATACACATTGTATATTTGTGTCAAAGGTATGTAAGACTCATTTTATCATACTTTGAAACAAATATGACTTGGAAATGTTCTCCCAGAATGGAACTCCTTTGGAAATTGAGAATTTGGCTGTCGTTGGAAATTTCAATGTCTATTTCTCAATAATTGATTAAACAAGTAGAAAATTAATAAAAGCATAAGAAACTTAAATATTTTCCGTTGATGTTAATCCAGTTGATGATTACAGAACATGCCACTTATTTGCAATAGACTATAAAGTCTACTTACATGCACACAGAAAAAATTAGGAAGCTGGATCACACAATTCCTAGTATACTATATAAATATGCTGAACTCATAAAATATGTTCTCTAACCATGATGAACTTAAATAGGAAATCATTACCAGAATTAATTTTTGGAAATTGCCAGACTTTGGGTACTAAGTAATAGACTTTGAAAATTCTGTAAGTTAAACAAGCAATTAAAAGAGAAATTTGAAGCACCAGTACTGGAAGAAAACATGGATAACTTTATCAGTAATCTTGAAATACATCAATACTTTTCATTTAATTTTAAAAAACTGACACATTTGTGTAAATGGAAATAGAGTAGTTGTCATGATAAAAATAAGCATAAGCGATATCAGTCAGATGAAGAGCTTTGAGATAATATATTCAACTTATAAGAAGGCCAATTGACCTTCTTAAAATATCCTTATAAATTGATATGAAAAGGGAATGAAATCTGGGCACAAGTTAAAACATAGGTGAAACTTGAAGACATTATGCCAGGTAAAAGAAGTCAGTAATAAAAGGTCAAGTACTTTATGATTCTGTTTATACGAGGTTTGTAGAATAGTCAGATTCATAGTCAAAATCTAGAATGGTGCTTGCAGGGTTTGGAGAGAATGATGAGTCAGTGTATCATGGGGACAGTTTCAGTTTTGTAAGATGAGATGAGATGATGTTGGGAATGGGCTGTGGTAATGGTTGTTCAACAGTTTGAATATATTTAATGCCACTGAACCGTACAGTTAAAATGGCTAAGATGATGAATTTTATGTATATTAAAAAAAAGTTAAACTTGTCTTACTTCCCCTCAGCAACAAAAAAAAGAGATGTGAATATGATAAAGATTAGAGACCTGATAGAAAAGTAGACATAGCATATAAACTATTTACCAGAAAGACAAATGTTTCTAAACACTTAAAAAATACCCTGTCTTATCCACAATAGCTGAAACATATGCGAATTCTTTTTGATCATAGCATCTCTCTTCTGATGAGGCTGCTGAGCCTAATGTGGAACAGCCTCTGAAGTGCTGTGCTCATGCACACTGGTGCCGGCTCCATGGATGATTGGCCCTTTCCCACAGAGTCATCCTGAGGGCCATAAGTGACTGTAGTGCCTGCTCTGACTTAATGCTCAGCTTCCCTTTTGGAGTCTCTCTGTCCTCTCTATCCTCCCTCCCACCCTTTCTCAAATCTCAAATTCAGAAGCTATAGTCTTTACTTTTCTGTAAAGATTTTAAAGAATTTTTATCTCTAAAATCCTGTTTTTAAGGTGTTATTTTATCTAGAAGGATTGTCAGACTTTCATTATTCTCTTAAAGGTTAGTTCCATCTTGGCTTTGAGTAGTTTTTCTGAAATCTAAAGTCAGAATTTACCTATTTTCGCAGATTCCTACAACAAATTGCATATGTGATTAATACAGCATTTCAGCATATTTGCCTTATATCATGTCTTGCCTTATATCATATCTGACTCCACCTGCATTGTTAGCTGTACAAGGGCAAGGGCTGTCCTTTGCTAAACGTCTCTGTGGGCAGCCTTTGGCTTGTGGGTGACAGTGGTAAAATGACCATTAAATGTTCATTTGAACCTGATGCTTCTCTGTCAGGCACCCACTCCCACTTCCACATCCTGACAGCAAATTCAGAATTACAGCCTATCTTTTTGTAGTCAGTCTTTAAGGTGATGCCAGTGATGTCATTTCCTTGAAGCTTTTTATATTGAGCAAAAGCTTGGGAATCTGATGTCACCTTTATTTCAGTCTTGGCAGAGAAGCTAATAGGGGTAGGCCTCCTTCGTTTGGAGTGAGTCCTCAGTGTCCCTGAAGGATTAATCCTCAAAGCCTCTATTCTCCTAGGATACTAAAATTCATGAATGATCAAGTCTCTTATATAAAATGGCATAGTGTTTGCAGAGAACCTATACATATCCTCCGGTATTGCTGTAGATTACATAAAACACCAAATTAATGTAAATGCTATGTAAACATCATTATGCTGTATTGTTTAGGAGACAAGGATATGTTCAGTAAAGATAACAGCCATTAAGGGTCTTACTGATACATGAATCAGAATACAGGTAAACCTATGCTCACTTAGTAGCTGGAAAGACTGAGGATCTGTGAAGCAGTGGGAGGCTACAGAAAAGTATGAGTACAGGGGACCATATTTATATGGACTCGGTTTAAAGCTCAGAGCGCAGCAAATTCAAGTTTTCATTATGGAACTTTCTGGGATTTTTTCTCCCTAAAGATTTTCAGTGGCTCTTTGGCTGAATCTGTATCCATAAATACAAAGAGATGACTTACTAATCGATCATGATATGCCTTTCACCATTGGCTGGAAGATTGCCTCTGTTTTAGTCAGCTTTCAATCTAACTATTGTTAGAGAAGGATTAATCACTCCCCAGTGCCAACCTTTTTTTTGCCTTTGTCAGTGCTACAGATGATGTGCATTCTATATTTCCTCCTTAAGGCTGTCTTATTTGATAGAAGGGGGTACTAGGAATTTCTGGTTTCATGCACCAGCACAGCATACTGTTTTTTCTTAAACAGATCAGAGGAAGTTTTCAGATGTTGACACATATAATTTCCTGGGTGCTGTGGTTTGCATGTGTTGTCCAAAGTTCATGTGCTGGACAGTAAATCCTTAGTGCCAGTTCTTTGAGAAGCAAGAACTTGAAAGAATGGTTAGGTCATAAAGATTGCCCTGATCAGTGGATGAAAATTGCTGTTGTAGTGTGGTGTGGGAGTGGGTACCTGACAAAAGGAAGAGTTGGCCCCTTCTCTTCTTCCCTTTGCACACACTGTTGTTATGTGATGCCTTTCACCATGTTTTGATGCAACAAGGAGGCCCTCTGCAGATAAAGTCCTTGACCTTGGATTTCTCAGCTTCCAGAACTAAATGGCATATGACCTCATTTGGTGTCCCATTATACTAGGACACCAAGTAACTTCTTTTTGGTTTTACCAAAAAGGATAGGATCTTAGAAAGACTATGAGTACCTTGGAAATGTTTATACTTCCTCTAATCCTGCATGACAGTCAATCTTGAGATCTCTGTCAGATGGAACACACAAGATAAAAATACTTAGCTGGAAGACAGGGATGATGGGAACAGGCCTAGTGCTTGATAAGTAGGTCTGAAACAGTGTCCTTTACTCAGGCTGGTTCTCTTATCTCTACTCTCTGCAGTGTGTATCAGCAATGTGAGAGTATTGAATTTATCTGTAGCAGACACATAGGAAGTGGTGGTAGGAAACCATGGCCTTTCACCATCTTTTCTACCTTAGAAAATAAATCTCCTAGTTTATCTTACAGAGTTACTTTTGTATGTATACTTTACTGTTTTCATATCACTTACAAAGATAGATATCTAGAACTTTAATATGTAAGAGTCACTTGAGCTGTTGCATTAGATTAAAGTAGATATCTCATAAGGACAGTCGTAGGGCACTGTGGATTGATACACAGCTACCTGAGTTTCATTTCAGAGGGATATGAGAAGCAATTGTAGTTATCTTCTTGGTGATTTGTGTCTCTGAGGTATTTCCATAGAGTTGGAATCATTTCATGTCGGAACAGAGACAGGTGAGAAGCCTTCCACGTCAGAACACAGATGGAAATGCCACAAGTGATGTACATTGATGAAACAGTGGCAAAATTCTGTGGAAGGATATGTTCCTACTGAGAGAGAAACTTACTTCAAAGGTTTAAGTTAATTTAAAACACATTTACTTTGGGTGAGTTATTGAAAGTTCTTAAGGAATATAATTCAAATAAATGATCTTTCATAGCCCAGATAATATTTCAAAAGGCTTTGTTATTCTCATTTTAAATATATCAAAACTTCTTTATAATATAAGGGAGAAAATACACCTTTGCGGGGGCCAACTTGAGCTGTTAAATATCAGAGCCAGTTATTTCTGTACTGTTCCTATGTCAGGAAAAACATTCTGCATTTTGTGGCCTGTGAAGAATTTGACAGAAATATGCACATCGTGAGTCATGCCTGCCTCTGCCTCATGGCATAGGCCAACCTAGTAGTATAGAGTTTGTTATGGTGGTTCACATAGTCTTTGCTAATGCTAATTTAGCATTTTGTTCAAGACATGGGCATTCTTATGGAAGTCTTGAGTTTAAAACTAGATGGTTTTGAAGTTTTAGCAATACTTTTAGTAGTTCTTTACCATTATCCTTCTCCTTAATCTTTCTTACAATGCATTTTTACTTGAAATTTCTTTTGCAAACTAGACCATACTTAACATTATTTGTGTACTTTCCAAACAAAATACTCTTCTTTAAAAAGCAAATCCCTATTGTTTGTTAAATAGAGTACACTATTGAGAGAACAGCTTGAAAATTTTCTTGATATTAGAAAAATATGTAAAATCTACATTGCTGTTATAGAATTGAAAAGAAAACGAATGCATAGATATTGTACATCCTTTGACACATAACAGGCAAATTTACACAGTTAAATGGCTAAATTTAGAAAATTGAGAGAATCAACTTAAATTTCTAAAATTAAATTGTAGAGCATTTATCTGTGCTTTTGAAAAACCATATAAGATTTTTATTTTAATGCTCCTTTTCTTGCTGTTGACATAGAAGGAAATACTATATTAAAATGTACATGTGTAAATAATTTTTTAAACTTTCTAATTAAAAGCTTTGGGAACAATTTTAAATGAAGTTGTATTCATTTGAGTGATAAGTTGAAGAAGGCAGCTGCTAGGATGGGGGAAAAATAACACGAAAGATGCAATAGATGGCTTGGTTAGCAGTCAGCGCTGGTTTTCATGGATGGTGTTACACTTCTGGAAACGAGAGGAGAGTCTATAGTTTGTTCTTTGATAATTGATTTGTTGGACAGATTCAAATGCCTGACCCATGCAAGAAAGTTCTAGTTGTTTAGCTTATAATCCTATGCAATAAACAACCATAGAAAGTGCAGTAGTGCAATGAGAAGGACCAATAATACATTTGCAGATTTTTTTTCCTTACCATAAATGAAACATTATTAATCACCAATTGGTATTAATTGAATTAATTGGTATCAACCGTGCTTTCAATTTTCTGGAACTCCTAAGCCAACATGAAATTGAAAGCTATTCATATTGACCATAATGGAAAATAAGAGTAAGGATTATAGATTTTTCTCTCTTCAATTATGTAATACTCTTAAGACCATCTGTGTGAATGACTCAGAAAGTGGTAGTTTCCATTCAGCCACAAATTCAAGTAAAAAAATAAGTTACTTCTCTCTTCTCTAGTTGACTTTAGTTTTCTTTGATGAATTATTCCAGAATCAGACATTTTTTATCTCTCTGTTGAAGGGCTATTTCTGTTATAAACAAGGGAATAAGAGGCAGTTCTCTTCCTGCAATTGTGTGGAAGAACTAAAAACAGTACTGGGGAACCAGAATTAGAGCACTCAAATATTCTTACGTAGTTTAAAGACGGTAAAGATGGTATGTGAAATTCTTTGCAAAGAGCTCAGTTTGATTCCAGGTATACTTAGAATTTTGTAAACATACTGTCACCATTACTGTAAGATTATATAAGCAGAATAAGAATGTGTAGGGTTGTTATCTTAACATAAATGCTAACTTTGCTCTAACATGTTCCTTTAGCACCCCCCAACAAATATATGTATATTAGGATAATATAACCCTCTTATTTTCCACTTAAAAATCTATTTCTTTAGTTATTTGTCTTTTGATACTGTTGTATAATTATCAATAGGTTTTTTTGTAAGCTATCACTATTAAATAAAGCATATTTTACTTGAGAAACTGCATTTCGCAAGAAGGAACTCCTGACCAGTCTTAAAATTGAAAGTACTTATATCTACAGAAGCAGAGAGTGGTTGTGCACCAAAATAGATATACGTGACAGACTGTATTTGAAGTGGAATTTCTGTATTACAGGTGATATAACTAAAGTCTGGGTATAGAACTTGGTTTTCTGCATTCTTGAAATAATTTTGTCTTCATTGCAGTTCCAGGGTTCTTAGGGTACAAGAGAGAATTGTTAGGAATCTATATAATCCTAAGACACAGATCTGACCAGTCTAAGGAACATAAAATGTGTTTTACATTCTGAATATTGGCAGATTAGGGGAAATATTTTGGAAACTATTAGAATTGATTTAAACAGTTCTGTGTCTCACAAGTAAATCAGATTCCGAGATATGTAGCATGCTTGCAGCAATAGCTAGCAAAATGGCTAGGACTGATTGTCATTTGAAATAACTTGATAAGTAAATGCAAAGAAAAGACCTATAGCATAAATCTTTCACTCTTAACATGCAGATTATTTTGGAAAATAATGTTTTCAGTTTCTTCCCTTTTTTCTTGCATTTGATTTCATTACTACTTTAAAATATATCTTGATAGCAAATTATCAATTTATAGTAAAATAAAGTTGTTTTGGAAGTGGCATCATTTTAAGGTAGACTGTTAGCAGTGATGTAACATGTACCTTTTTGCCCCATGTAGATTTTGGGGTCATCTGCTATTGTATGTATTCTCTTCCTTTGCTAGCAGTTTCACTGCTAGTGTCCAAGAAGCATATACTTCTGCTAGATTCAAGGTTGTGGAGTTTTTAATCCTTTTTCTAGCAAGGCCTCCATAACTAGCATTTGGACCATGACTTTAAATTAAGATGAAAATTCTCCATTTTATTGTTTTTCTTTTTTTGTTGTTTTTTGAGACAGGGACTCACTATATAGTTCAGACTGACCTTGAACTCAGTATGTAGTCCAGGATGACTACAGACTCACAGCAGTCCTCCTGCACCAGACTCCTGACTGCTGGAATTACAAATATGTACAACTATGCCTGGCCAAAATTCTCAAATTTGAAATGAAAGTTTTGTCTTGGGGTATAAACATCAATAAATGTAAAGGTTAAAGGAAATTTTGCATATCATTTCTGTGATATTGACCACAATATATGACCACATTGATATCTGTATACAAAATCAGGAACATAATTTTATATTTTATTTTGTTTAAAGAAAATATCCAATAGAATATTTTTAAAGAAAATCTTAAAAGAAATTACTTTTCTTGCATATGTATTATAGTGGTATTTACAGAAGCATTTTTTTCTGTCATGAGCAGACACATACTTGAAAAGTATATCTTTTATCATTGACAGAAGATATGGAGAGAAAATTGTACCATGCATGTGAAATAATCGTTGCTGATTTCATTTGTAATTATGCCTTTTCTGCTAATTCCAGCTTTCTAGGACAGCAATTCTTACTCCAGGAATATTGTCAGACTACTTATGTGAAAATGTAATAGCACAGTCTTAAAATATCAGAGTGTGTAGTGCTTTGAAAAAAATTTAAAGTTGTTTATATTAAATATTAAAAGTAATAGATCTTTCAAATTATAACTTTAATTCTTTAATATGTGTATATATATTTTTTAATTCATATTTTGCACTGACTTTACCGCTGCTCATTTGGATCCATTCTGTGGACATGTTTCTAACATTGGCAGTGCCTAAAGCATGAATAGAAAGAAAAACAACTAATTTTCCAATATTTTTTTTTCCCCAAACAGGAAGACAGTGACCCTCCTGTTCATGAGAGCCTCAGCATAGAAAACACACTGTGGGCAAGCACCATTGTTGCATCAGGTACAAGTTCATATGTCAATTTTCAATAAATAGAGGCTGCTAACTGGACACCTTTCTCCAAGTTTCATGAAATATGTAGGGACTCTATTGAGTAGGTGTGGGACACTCCTGAGAATCTGGCAAGGCTTCTGCTACTAGTTTTCCATCCATGACACCTGGAGTATTGAAGGAGACATTGGTGGTGCACCCTTCCTGGAAAAGCACAAGGCTATGTTTCTAGGTCTTAATATGTGTTTCTTAATACACTTCATGGTACGTCTTCATGAGAGATGACAAAACAAAGCCAATGGTAAATGGCTCTCACCTACTGCTCATTTACTTGAAGACTAGAAGAGGACAGTAGTTGTTGTGATGATGGAAAAGAAAAGTATTAGATGAGGTCTGACAACCCAGGCAGATTAAGTCAGGCCTTAGGGTTAAAATTTTGAATTTTATTTAAGGAAAATTAGAAGATAGTAGTCTTTTAAGCAGTTAGTAGAGAATTTACTTAAAGTAATAGTTTTGCAAGTAGTTTTCTATGATGGATGTTGAAAATCTAAATAATTATCATCTTACACAAGTACATTGACAATCATGAGGAGATTAGGAATGAATCTAAGTAGATATGAGTTGACATTGATGTTGATACCAGAAGTCCAGCTCCACAGAAGTGGTTGATATTGATGATAGGAGCCTAATCAGATGGATGGCAGGAAGGGTGTGAGGCTTCCTCTTGCCAAAAGAGACTACCGTGTGAACGTCTGGTACTGAGAGAACACAACACTGTGAAGGGAAGACCTAGGTGTCAGGATATCTGGCCTGTGGGGAGTGAAGAAGTCAGACATAGCCGGACATTTCTGTGTGCTCATATTTGAATGGGTACCTGCTGTATGCCATATGTACCACAGACTCCTGAGAAAGAGGATTTGCCTTCTAGGATAGAATATGAAAGAGGGTTCACTTTTATCCTAATGTTTCATATTTTTTAAAGAAGGATGAGAGCAAACATGAGAAGCCTAAAAGATACCAGTTCTCTGAGGTGTTTGGTGTTTTTGTTGTTGCACATCTTTTTAGTTATTCAAAATGTTAAAAAATAATAATAAATGAAAAGTAAGAATGGTACTTGATGAAGAGACTTCAAAAGTAGGAAGGCCAGTTACTAGCTCTGGAGAAAAGGCTTTACAGTATGGAGAGGGGCATTGCAACCAGGCACATTCTCACATTGTTTCATATCATTGTTGCCCTCGCATTTATGAAAACTGTCTTGTTTAGATTTGTTAGCATTCAGTTAACCTTGCTCCTGGATGCTGGTCTGCACCAGAGGACTTATGGCCAGACACAGAGCCAGGCAGAACCTGGACCAGGCTTGCCCTTTTAGAAAACCACTACCCTCAAAATTAATGGTTTGTAAGGAAATATCTGCATGTAGGATGTGGAAAGCTCATATTGATCAAAATTTAAAATGTTATGTATTTAGCATGATCTTATTTTAAATTAAGGACTACTAACGTAAAGTAAGATATTAGAAGGTTCTCTTTTTATATTTTGTTTGGTGTTTTGTTCTCTGTTTCCTTTTTAAATATTATTAAAATGTTACCACTGATCCTCAGGTCTCATGATTTGTGGCCTTTCTCCTCGAGAGAGAGAATCAACCTGAGGTAAAGGCTTGTGACACAGCCCATGTAATTTCCTAAACACATTGTTCTGTTCTGGCCTCAGTAGTCTGGGTGAGCTTTGCAAGTGTCATTTCCTAATTTCATACTTTGATAACAGAGACACTAATTTATGCATCTTTACACATTTGTCATATCATACCCTTTCTTACTTTCTTTTGCTGTGGAGTGTTCAGTACCAGAGTACTTGATTCTCTTAGAGATAGAGGTTGTTATAAGCCATGCACTTAGAAAGGTTACATAGACATGCCTTTAGAGTTAATTAATGTTTGGATATCTGTAAAATACAAATTTTTCCTTTAATTTCAAATCTCTTAAAGTATATTTATCTTTACTGTAAAAAAATAATCATTTATGTGAATGACATTACCAGTGTTTGTTGCCAGATGACTATGAGCTGAGGAATTCAAGGTGGTTCTTTTTGTTGTTGTTGTTTTGTTTGCTTGTTTGTTTTATTTTTGATCCTGAGTATCAAATGCAAGGCATTATGTTGTAAACTAGGCAAGTGCTCTACTGAGGAGATGACCCAACTTAAAGATGACTCTGAGGCTAAAGTGAACCTGGGCTTTCTTTCTGTCATATGGTTGTGAACATACAGGGAGTAGAGACTCAAACACAAGTGCATAGGGCAGCAAGTAACCGAGGGGAGAACAAAGAGAACTTCCTTTGTAGCCATGTGCATCATCTTACCCATTGAATCAGAAAACATTGCTTCTCTAAGAGACTCATCAATTTCAGCTACAGAATTGCCAAGTATCTAGTAGACAGAGTCCTCAAGGAAGGCAGAAGAAAATCTACACAGATTGAGCTTTCAGAGAATTACTGTTATTGGCCCGGAGAGTTAACTCAGTGCTTCCAGCGCCTGTCTTGCAAGCACAGGGCCTCAGTTTGATCCCTGGTAACCACGTACAATACTGGGCGTGGAGACTCATGCCTACCAGCAATAAGTACCACCTACCACAGTGCTGAGCGTGATGGCTCACTCCTATAATCCTAGCACTTGGGAGGCAAAGGCAGGAAGATTGCTCTAAGTTTGAGGCTGAGCTTAGGGCCAGCCTGAACTACAAAGTGAGACCCTGTCTCCAAAGGGAAAAAAAAAAAAAAAGAATTATTGTGATTAACAGATAAATTGGGACTAAATATTTCAAAACATTTCATTAGGTGTATGTAATTTATTGATGTTAAAAAAAACAGATGTATGTTTTCTTGTGCTTGGTTTTTATTTTGTTCTTCTAGATTAATTTTTATTGGATTTTGCAAAAGTAGTAGTCATAATAGAATATTCAAAACGAAATCTCTCCTTTTTATATATACTGTTTGATAAACTCTTCTTGTCATAGTCATTCAGAATTGGGATTGAAATGAAAGAGACCTCTGTCCCAGGAAGAAGTCACCCAAAGAATCAATCCCAAATAATATATCATTAAAAAAACTGACCTTAGGAATGGATCACATGGATAATTTAAGAATATTAGGAATTACCAAGAAGAGAAGCTATAAACTAAGGTCATGGGCATACCACAAAGGTGGATGCTGCTGTGTGGGCTCGAGAGGTAGACATCTGTCAAGAGCTAGATTTTGCCCTGTATTTATGTGTCCTGTCTGTGGTTTGTAGACCCTGTCCATAGTTCAGATCTCTTGTTTTCTTCTTTGTTTCTGGCTATGTGGAATCCACACTTAGGTGCAGTAGTCATATGTATGTTTCTGATTGTGTTGTGTTCACCCCTTGGTGTAGGTCTGGTTTCTTTCTCTCTGTGGATCTTACCGTATTGCAAATCTCTTATGTTTCTGTCTGTGTTTTTGGCTATATATAATCCAGACCTGGGTGCAGATCTTGTATGTTCCTCTTTGTGCTTCCAGCCCTGTGAAATTCACGCCTAGGTGCAGTTCTCATGTGTCTTTGTCTGTGCCTAATACCTGTATCAGATCTGCTTTTACCCCTTTATTACTCTGTCCACAACCTTGCTATACTAGTTGACTTCCTGAGGCTGTTCACTGTTTCCTAAAGTCACTTTGCTCTTGGAACTTGTTTGGAATGTGACAGATGGTGGGTTCTCACCCTTGCTCTGTGATGCTTTGTTTGCCTCCTTATGAGGCCCAGCCCAGCACATGAAAGCTTCACATCAGGGAGCAGTAGGATCCTGAAATTTGTGATGATTGATGTAGAAGACCTCTGTCAGTGGTGTTCAGTACCTGGCTGGTGTCCTCGGTTCTGACAGCTTTTTTTTTTTACATAATCTAGCAAGTTCTTATAGTAAATATTTTGATTGAAAGGTCTCTCTTTCTTGTATACAGACAAAAAATGTATTTACTTTTTAAAATTTCAATTTTAAGTTAAACATTTTTTGATCTAGCAGTTTAAAGCCATTAAACCTTTTGTTATAATGCTGTAGATTTTACATATATTTATATATAATTTTTCATGAATCATCTACAATAACTTTAAATTTGCAAGAATTATTTGATAATAAGTAAATTGAGCATATCTCTACTTAAAAAACACCAACTGAAAGTGTGATAATATGCTGATCATTTAAATATTAAGAGTAGGCCATTTGACTTGTTGAATTATATTATGTAATCATTCAAATTAAATATAGAAAAGGATACCTTTTCACTCT